>PJEN01001599.1:65576-247645 GCA_004024605.1 Pteronura brasiliensis | reverse complement strand
CGTGTGCAGATTGTGTGTGTGCAGGTGTGCGGGTTGTGCGTGTGCGTGTGCAGATTGTGCGTGTGCAGGTGTGCGGGTTGTGTGTGTGCAGGTGTGCGGGTTGTGCGTGTGCCTGCACGTGCACCGGTGTGCGCCGGCGTGTGCGTGTGCAGAGGTGCGAGCGTGTGTGCAAGTGTGTGCAGCTGTGTGGACAGGCCCACAGCAGGTTCCGCCGTCGCCGGCCTGTTAGCGCTCCCCGTCCGGGAGGTCCCTCCCTGGTAGCTCGGAAGCTGCCCGGTGTGGTGACGACGCGCCGTGTGGAGGGGCTGCGCCGGTCTCACGCCAGGTGTGCTCGCCTTCTTTCTGCGCAGCCCCCGGCTCATGCTCGGCCAGCGGGCCGTCGTCACTGCTGCGTGGCGGACGGCACCACGGCGGGGCAGGCGGCGTCGCCTTCTGAGCCACACGCTGACCGCCGCCGGGGCCAGCTTGAGCGCAAGAGTCTCGCGCTGTTGGTGGTGTTTTCACTCGCGGTTTTAGAGAAGTGTCAGCGCGGACGCTTCAGGCTCGCACGGAAGCACCGGCTCAAGTGCTTTTTACTGAGCCGCGACCCCCACGTCGGACCTCTTTGCCCGGGTGCGGAGCTCCCCAGACCCACCCGTGCCGTCGGGCGCCGGTTCTCAGTTTGGGGACTCCCGGGGTGAGGGTCTTCGGAGTCACGCCCCCCAGAGCAGCACGAACGGGGATGTGAACAGCACAGGTGCCCAGGGCACAGCTCTGCTCCCTCGGGGCGAAGGCGGGCCTCGGCCTCCGCTCCTCCGGGACGTGGCTCTTCCCACAGCGTCCCTCTTCCGAGCTGTCGAGAGCCTTTGTGTGGATTTTCACTCTCTTGGGAGATATTGCTGCGTCGTGTGTGTGTCTGTGTCTGTGTCTGTGTGTGCCCGTGTCTGTAGGTGTTGTATGCACGCGTCTGTGTGTACACGTGCGTGTCTTGTGTGTGCGTGTGCACGCGTGCGGTGAGCGTGTGTTCACGGGTGTGCCCGTGTGTGCTCACACTGTCTGCCTGCGTCTGTGGTACGTGTGCACGCGTGTGCGTGCTTCTCTGTGAATGTGCGTCATGCGTGCATCTCCGTGTGCTCGTGTGCATGTCTGCACGTGTGCGTGTGGCATACGTGTGCACACGTGTGCCCGTGTGTGTGCCCGTGTGCACACACATGTACACGCACATTTGCACGTGTGTGCGGCACAGCTGCTCTGGAGCCTTCTTTCTTGCCACGCGGACATCAACGCTGCACAGCCCGACACGCAAGGGCTCGTCCGCAGAGTGCGGGGAGGTTCACTGCCGCTCCTCCTTCTGGGGTCGGGGGTCTCTGCGGCAGCATGAGGCAGGGGTGGGTGCCCCACAACAGGGCTGGGAAAGGGGTTCCCGTTGTTTGAAAGGCTCTTCCAAGCGGCAGCTTTGCATCACCAGGAACAACAGGGCATGGTGCCTTTAGAGCAGGACAGTCCAGGGGACGTCCTCCGCGTTGGAGTGACTCTTGGAGGGAAATGACCAGGTTGTGCGAGAGGCCTGTCCCCTCGGGCATTTCCGCTGACTTTCGGGGAGAAAATGAGGCTCCTGTTGGGGTCGGACTTCTATTTGCCTTCAGAGTTTATTTTTCTGTAGTGTTCTCCCGGGCCAGAACTTTGGGGCTTGAATATTCACTACAAGCATGGGTCGGAGGAAAAAATTCTTTATTGTGGCTCATTTCCCTTTTTCTTCTGCTGCCTGAACTGGATGAAATATACACGATACAGATGATAGGGCTTCGTGTCGGTAATTCTTACCTTTGTCGCCATGAGACGAGGCCTCCTTCCTCTGTAGAGAGCGGTTAAGGTTTCCGCCTACTGTCAGATTCAGCAGGAACTTGGGATTCTCTAGGTCAAGTCTTCACCGGATCTCAGCTTCAGCCTTAGCAGATCAGCTATTGGCAAGAATCTGGTGCCATTCTTTAAAAAAACCATCTGTGTCCCTGCTTGTTCCCTAAGAAGGGGAAGCAGTGGGACCTGTGCCCTGTGTGGTCTCCTCACTGACGCATGTCCTCCCCGTGGGCTCAGCATTGCATGCATCTGTCTCACGCTGATGGACGGGGCACTGCCTTGGGCTCTGTCTACGTTCTCCCCCTTTCCACCCTGGACAGACCCTCCGAGGCCGGCAGCAGGTCAGGACGGCCGTCCCTGTCCCCCAAGGGCGATTTTAGAAGTGTTTTGGGTTCAGGAGAGACAGCCCAGGAAGGGGAATTTGAATCCAAGGGAGCCGTTTGCATTTTGGCAAAGGAGAAGCTGCGTCTCACATCTGACGAAGAAATGCGGAAGAGCCGGGGCTCTCCAGGCGCCTCTGACGGACGCCCTTGCATTTGGGGTGTCTTCCTGGGGAAGGATGTGCGCATGACGAGAAGGGGGAGAAGAGCGGCTACCAGGCCGATGTGGGAGACGGGGAGGCCACTGTCCCCATGGGACGCGGGCAGCTTGTGCATAGGCCGTTGAGAGCCCCACCATCCCACATGGGGGCCCTGGAAGGCCAGCTTCTGTGCCAAAGCTTTGGTCCCCTGTTCTCTCGGCCCTGGAGGGGCAAAAGTGGCCGCAGCCCGGGCTGTCGGGGGCGGGGTGCTGCACACCAGCGGCACCTGGGCGGCTCGCTCCCCTCTCGGGCGGCCTCCCCAAGGGTGGCGGAAGAGCGGCCCTGCGACAGAGCAGGTGACGTTGGCCCAGGAGCTGTGAACGGAGCCGTGGAAACCCGGAATGGGAGTCGCAGGAAAAGCTTGCAGGGCTGGGGCACCTGGACCTCGCCGGGGTTGGGGGGAGGTGCGGCAAGGAGAGTGGGCCTCCCATGGCCTCAGGTTCTGAGACGGACCGGTTGGCCCTGAGTTTTCTCCAGTGTTTTCTTCCCGTAAAGTTCTTGCCTGGGACACGCCCACCAGCGATGTCACAGACGGGTCTCTGCTGACCAATGTGTCTCCTGTGTCACGGCCTGAGTAACGGGCAGCTCGGCGTGGCCGCCACTCCCAGGCACGGCCCTCATGGGGACTCAGCCCGACAGCTGTCAAGAGGACAGCACCCGCACGGCAGGCGTGGTCCTGCCGTCTCCTCACTGGCGAGCCGTTAGGGTTTGGGTAATCCAAGTCTGGAAGAAGGTTCGGCCATCCATCTTCTGAAGGTGCTCTGGCTCCCGGGGGTCGTGCATGAGCAAAGGGAGGCCTCACGCGTGGACAGACGACCGTCCCTTCTGTCACACTCGTCTCTCCCAGTCAGGTCTCCAAAGCGAGAACCAGGTGCTTTCAGAGCCGCCATGGCGGGGAGACTGCTTTTCCCATCACGAACTGGAAAACGTACAAACCCACACGCTCAGGAGTGACATGCTGTTCCCTGGGGGTCAGCGTGCTGGGAGGGAAGCGTCACCGCTGAGCCACAGGGACAGTCCCGTCGTCCTCCTCCACCTGCGTGCAGACCCCTGGCTGCCCGCGGAGCCCCTCAGAGCTGGGCCGGGGCTGCGGGGCCCATGCTGGTCGCCGGGGAGACCGACGGGGATGCGGGACCAGAGCTGGGCCCGAGTCATTGCGGGTTTTCCCTTCCTTGTGGGAGCAAAGGAATCACAGTGGGCTTGCGGACGGTCTCTGGTCGTGGTGTCTTCAGGTTTACTCTGTCCGACTCTCAGACCGTATCTCGGATGATGTGGTCGAACTTTCTGTCAGAAAGCGCGGCTGCCATCTTCTAGGGGGTCTTACTGAATGCGACAACTCGCTGCGACGTCACCACTCGTCTCCTCCGTTTGTGTCAAGAGACACCGTGCGGTGTGCAGGTTCCTTGTCGTCCGAGAGTCAGGTGTGGGGCCACAGCCAGTGAGGAAAGAGTCGCAGCTGCTCGTGTGGCCCAGAAGACGAAGGAAAACCACATATTTCCAAATCTGAAGTTCTGCCCGCAGAGCTGGGAGCTGTGGGGCGTGTCCTTGGCAGGAATGGTGAACCACGGCTCCAGGCGCCACCAAGCTCCGGCTGGTCTGCGGGCGCCCCTGCCTGGGACCTCGGCTCGTACTCACTGGGCCCTGCCATGTGGTCCCCGAAGAAGGAAGGAGATTCCAGACCCGCCCAGGGCGGTCCCCGACGGGAGTCGCGCGCCGTCAGTTTCACGTGCACATTGTTTGCAGAAGAGGGACGCACGGCTCAGCGCATGGCCAGACTCCCGGAGCCGCGAGGTCCTGCTCCATCCGGAGGGAGCGCAAACAGCGTTAACCGAGTGGGTCTCCGAGCCCGTGAGCTCAGACTCTCAGAGCATCATGACCCGAACGATGCTTTTCCTGTAAACGTCCCGTCCTGACTCCCCGCTCACTGCCTCCTCCTGGGAGCCACAAAATTCCATCCTCCCAGACTGGGCAGCTCCTGGCCACCCGCCCTCCCTCCCGGAACTCTGCCCGGCACTGCTGGAAGCCAGCGACTTTCCCCATCCAGCAGCTGCCGCGGTGGCCTGAGGCGGCTCCATTCTCCCAGGGCACTCCCAGGTGTCTCGGCCTCCACGACGCCGCCCGGCCTGTGCTCTGGGGCCGCCTCCCCACCGTCCATCACCTTGGGCATGGGAAGGAGGCCCGGAGCTCTGCCAGCAGCTTCGCCGTCTCCGGGGGCTCCAGGACCACGCTTCCTCCTCCAGGGCTCATGCCTGGGGGCGTACCAGACCAGACCACCTTCCCCGCCTCTTCCAGCTGGGAGCCCTCCCAACCTGGCCAGTCCTCACGGCTGCCCCCGTCCTGCTCGTGGCAGTCGACCGTGCGGGTAGCTGCTGGAACCTCTCTCGCTGGAGGCCCTGCACCCCTCCGCTGTTCCCTGGTCTGTTATGCATGCGGGACCCCAGCAGACTTCTCTGTCACCTAATTCTTCTCCTTTGCAGACCTGGTGGTTTCATTGCCCTTGGGGTGGAGGCCCCAGCTGTGGGCTCTGCAGACTCGCCCTCTCCCTGCCTCCGCAGACTGGTGCCCTGCCCCACCTGGCTCCTTCCCGCTCCTGCCATACGTGGGCCTGTCACGGCCTTGGGGGTGTTCATCCCACTGGGGAGTGCTGCCCCGCACGCACTGGGAACTCCTCCTCCTCCCTGTCCGCGGGGAGCCCCCGATGCCTCAGGCTGAGTCAGGGCCCCTCGAAAGTGCAGCCCTGCCCCTCCTTCCTAAGCCTTCTCTCTGGCCACCGGGAAACCACTGAGGTCGCAGTGTCGCACCCCTTCCTGCACGCAGATGGACGCTCCTCGCAGGAGGCCTGCTCTGGTCCTTGCCCCCGCCCCCCTTCCTTCCAGGGCTGCCAGAGGACGTCCAGGACCTGAGAGCAAGGGAGTCGGGTTCTGGGACCGTCAGGACATCAGCGAGTTGAGGGAGCGCCACGAAGCGCCTTTTGGTAAATTTTAAGAAACTGGATATAATTGAAGTGAACGTTGTTCCCAGACAGTTTGAGGGTCCGATTGTCGCAGTTTTCAGAAGTTCTGACAACACAGCTCCTCCCACATCAGTGTCGGGGGCACCGTTGCCCCCAGAAGGAAGCACCGGTATGAAGTCTTCCTGGCGCCCAGGCCCCTGTCCTGGGACCTGCCCCCCATGTCCCTGAGGCCTTGGGCTCACAGCCGGCTTGTCCCCAGGTTCCTGGTCCAACGGGCTCCCTGGCTGTTCTGTCTCATCTTCTCCGTGAGGCGGCTGGTTTGGAGCAGGTACAAGGCAGTGGCCAGGCCCAACCTTGCCCCATCCAACCCCCCGCCCCCATCTGCTCCCACCTCTCCTGCTGCTTTCGGAAGCTGTGCTGTCTCAGGACCGTGTTGTGAAACGCAAGGGTCCTCCTTTCTCACAGCGCCCAAGCGGCACCAGTAGTCGAGCCTGCGTCAGCTCTGCCGTCGCACACCAGGGCTGCGTTCACGGATATCGTCTCGGGACCCACACAAGGCGCACCCAGTGCTGGCTGCCGGCCTTTGATGCCCAACTCCGCACGCCCCTTCCACCTCATCGGTTGGGTTTAGAGTGAGGGGTTGGATTGTGATGTCTGTTACTGGCTGGGATTCTAGGAAATTTCAACCTTGTCTGACCTCTAACTCTGATGGTGGACAACGTGGAAAACACTATGGTAGAGCGGATGTGGGGGCCTCAAAGACCCTTCCGAGGCCTCCTTGACCAGCGGGCTTGGCCATGTCCAGCCAGACGGCAGATGCCGGGAGAGATGCCGCTAGCCAGGGAGGGGCTCTTCTGTGGGCTCGGATGGTGGTGAGCCCCCTTGCCCGCATCTGATGTTCTCTGTTGCGACAAAGGGTGAGATTGGTGGGGGCCGGGCAGGGAGGAAAAGGGGATGTTGGAACAGCCCTGCACATCGGACCGAGGCCGGCGCCTGGGCTTCTAGCGCAGTCTGCCCCGTGCGTGCTTATTGTGCAGGCTGGTTCCGCAGCGCAGCCTGGACGCCTGAGATGCACGAGGGTCCCAGAAGGTTCTGACCGTGGTGGGACTCGGTGGGCCACAGCGACCTCTGAGGGCAGCCAGGGGTCACCATCAGTGCCCGTCTCTATGTCTGTGTCTATGGCTGCATCTCCCCCCGCACGCGTGCCTGTCTGCGTGTCTGCCGGCTCTGTCTCCATCAGCATCCGTGCGTCTGCACCGGCCTCGACGTGTCTGCCTGTGCGTCTGCGGTGCATTGCTCGTCTGCCGGGGTCTGTGTCCGCCCGCGTCCGTCGTAGCAGTGTTCACGTGTCTGTGCCGCGTCGCCGTCTGGGCCAGTACCGGTGCGGCTCACCCACATGCGAACGTGTGCTCGTCTCACCACGCACATCCGTCTGCACAGCATGCACACGTGTGTCTCCATGTCCACACCTGTATCTGCCCCGATCCGCACTCAGCCTTCACGCGTGTCTGTTGGTTCCTGCCGCGCACTCTCCATCTCCGCCTGTGCCCACGTGTCTGCTTCCTCACCTTCTGTGTCCCTCACATCCGTACGTCTCTGTCGTCGTGGCTGCCAGCCCGGTTTGGTGTCGGACTTCTGTAGTTGTTGGGGAAGCTTTGCTTTTCCTCTTTGGGAAAAAGTCCAGGGACCTCCAGAGCCTGCCCATGGCAATTGATTTTTGAAGAGTGTCATCTGCTTTGTAAGTCGACCTCCAATTAAATCTGAGTTAAGCCGTTTAAATATCACTGCTCCATGCTACAAGGGAGGGAGTAAAAACAAAGGAGAAAAGTGTGAGAAGGAGAGACTTGCTAGACTGTCAAAACAGAAGTAAACTGTGGATGACGGGTGAAGGCAGAAGGAAAGGGAAGAATGGGGAAAAGTCGTGCCCTGACAGCGCAGCTGTGGAATACTGGCTACTTGGGACGGTGACATGGAAAAAAAGAAGGTTTTACTAGAAGAGCTGGCCACAGGCTACTGAATTCCAGCACAGCCTCCTGGATTCTGGTGACGCAGACGTCCCCTGTAAACTTCAGATCAACTCTGTGGCCGTTACTTCGAGCTCTGTAGGGGGCTGGTGGGTGTGAAGGAAATCACATTCCAAAGAGAACCGCGTTTGTGCGGGGCCTGCCTCAGGAGGAGCACGGACATTTGAGGAGCTGAAATAAGGCCAGGGGAGGCTGGGGGCAGTCAGCGTGGGAGAGGCTGGTGAGGCCTCAGGGCCCAGCAAGGATCGGGTCCTTGCCCCTAGCAGACATGGGACACCATTAGGGGACAAGCAGGCACAAGTGGTGTGGCCGGTGTCCCACTCTCTGAGATCCCTCTGCTGCTGAGTGGAGAAGGGATGATGGAAGGTGTGTACAGTGACGGGAGGGACACCGGTCAGCAGGTGTGCCGGTCACTGAGCCATTTCCTCAGCTCTGTTACCCCCCTCGCTGTCTCTGCCCCGTGAGGCTGACCTGCAGAATGTCATCTAGGCTATGATGGACAGTCGCTACAGTTCTGGACTTTTCTACCCATGGGGCTTCCGGCAAGTTCCAGTGGGTTGCCCTGCCGTTCCCACGCTGCGCACTCTGTGGACTTTTTATCATGAGTGGGTGTTGAACTTCGTCATGTGCTTTTCCTGCCTCTGCTGGGGGGATCACAGTGGTTATCCTGACCGTGTGAGTGAGGCACGGAGCACGGATCGATCCACGGATGCGGAACTGGCCTTGCAGCATTGGGATAAATCCCATTTGATCGTGGTGTGTGATCCTCTTAATGTCGTGTTGAATTTGTTTGACTTGTATTTTATTTATGGATTTTGCGTCTACGTTTCATCAGGGAAATTGTCCTGTAGCTTTCTTGTCTTGCGGCATCCCTGTCTGACTGGTGTCAGGACAACGCTGGCCTTGTGAGAGGCGCTGGGAAGTGTTCCCTCGGAAGAGTTTGAGAAGGGTTGGTACTGATTCTTCTTAGGGTGGTTGGTAGAACTCATCTGCGGAGCCTTCTGCTCCTGGACTTTCTTTCCTGGGAGGCGTCTGTTCACTGGTCCCGTCTCTGTGCTTGTCCGCCGTCTTCAGACTTTCTCGTTCTTCACGGTTCAAGCTCGGTGGGTTGGGTGTTTCCAGGAACTTAATCTTCCTTCTCGGTAGTCGGTTTGACAGCGTGTAATTGTTCGTAGCTGTTTTTTATGACCTGTTGTATTTCTGTGGCATCAGAAATACTTCATTTCTGATTTTATTTGAGTTCTTCTTTTCCTTGGTAAGCCTAGCTAAAGGTTTATCTATTTTATTCATGTTTAAAAAAAAAAAAAACCTAGTTCTTAGCTTCATTTATCTTTTCTATTGTCTTTTCAGTGTCTGTTTCATCTATTTCTGTTCTGATTTTTATTATTTCCTTCCTTCTGCTGACTTTGGCCTTCATTTATGCGTCTTTTTCTAGTTTCTTGAGTTGTAAAGTCAGACTGGTCATTCAAGGTCTTTCCTTTTCCTTGATGCGGGCAGTCATTACCGTGAGCCTTCCTCTTAGAGCTCTGCTCTGCATCCCACACACTTTGGTATGTTACGTTGCCAGTTTCACTTGTCTTAGGTATTTTTTATTTCTTCTTTGACCCACTGGTTGTTCAGGATTATATCATTTTATCTCCATATATCTGTGAATGTTCCAGTTTTCTTCTTATAATTGATTTCTGGTTTCATACCATTGTGGTCAGAAAAGATGAGTGATATGATCTTGTCTTCTTAAATTGGTTAAGACTTGCATGTGGCCTGTCATGTGATCCATCCTGGAGAATGTTCCATGTGCACTTGAGAAAAACGTATGTCCTGCTGCTTGCTGCTGGGTGGGAAATCCTTCACGTACCTGTTGGTCCTCCTGGTCCCTGCTGTTACTGAACCACCTCTCGTCCTCCCTTCAGACACTTGTTTATGTATTCAGGGGCTGGGACGTTGGATGCATAAATATCTACAAATGTATCTTCTTGATGAACTGAATTCTTCATTATTGTATAATAATTTTTTTTCTCTTGTTAACAATCTTTGGCTTAAAGTCTACTTTGTCTAATGTAAGGTTTCTACCTGTGCTCTCCTCTGGTTTCCCTTTTTATGGACTCTCTTTCTCCACCACTTCATTTTAAGTCTGTTGGTGTCCTCAGTGCTGAAGTGAGTCTCTTGTAGGTTGCATGGAGCTGGGCTTTGTTGGGGTTTTTTCCTATCCATTCAGCCACCTGTGCCTTGTGATTGGAGATTTTAGTCCATTTACATTTAAAGTAATTACTGATAAGTATGGGCTTCATTTTGCCATTTAGTAAATCATTTTCTGGCCATTTGGCAATTCCTTTATTCCTTTCCCTTTCTTTCCTCCTCTGTGATTTGATGATTTTCTGTGGTGGTGTGCCTACCTTTCTTTCTCTTTCACTTCTGTGTATGCATTACAGGTTTTGGCTTTGTGGTTACCATTAGGCTTACGTGGGGCACTGTATATTACCATATGTTTGGAACAGCCTCTTTCAAGCTGGTAAGTTTGAATGTGTACGAATGTTCTATAATTTTGTATTATCTTCCTTATTTTATCTTTTTGATGTCGATACACTTTCCGTAAAATTAACTCTAAGACACTGTGTATTTAGATTTGTATTAAGCTCTTGGCAAATATTTTTTCCAAAAATTTAAAGAAATAAATACACTTACAGTGCAAAGTATAGTCTCACCTTGAAGTTGTTGGCATACAGCAGTTTTTCACCCATTGATTTCTTACCTGTGAAAAGTTGGTGGCTGTCAACAGCTTTAGTAGACAGCGTAATTCAGGGTTGTTGGGAACTCCAGATGAGTTTCATGGGCTCCAGAAGCCTGTGGCCTCAGCAGTCGGAAGAATCAGTTTGGTTGCACAAAGTACCATGAGCTCACTCTCTCATTCTGCAGAAAACTGGGTTGTATTTCCCTGCAGGAGAGAAAGGCGATTCTGAATCAAAGTTGGGATTTGAATTGTGGCAACTCCTCTCTCCTTTCCCCTCATCAGAAATGTCTTTTCTCTGCATTGGGGAGAATTCCTAGGGGTTAACGAAAGCATAACTTGTTCATAAGATTATTTAAATAGAATAAATATCATTATTTGTTAAAAACAATATATGGGGACGGCTAGGATGATTGAGGAATCCCCTGAGAACCTCATTTTATTGGTTTGAAATATCTCAACAAAAAAGTATGTATTAGATTTGACTGATACCGTTTTGCAATCCATAAATCACTGAGTGCCCTACCTTTGGTGAATTTTCTAATGAATAACAAAATATCCAAAATCAGAAAGTGAAGCCAGAGAATCACAAATGGTCAGCTCTTGAACCTTGTGTCCTAGACGTGGATGTCTGGTTGGCAGGACCACGTAGGCCCCTGAGGAAGAGACAGGAACCCTGTTGCCAAAACAGGGCCTGGAGGAGTGGTGGGTGCAGACACACCTCAGCTTAGTTAGGGTAAAACACAGGGCAGGACACAGCCGCTACCCGGGCCTGCCCCACAGTCTGGAAGCCCGCGTTGCACTCTCACTGACGAACAACGTTTAGGTTTTGGGACTTACTGAAGGCTTGTCCTGGGGCTTGAATTATTTTCTCTGATCTCAGTTTCCAGCCCTTTAAAATGAGGTTCATGACAGTACCTTCCTCCCAGGTCCGTTGTGAGCATTCCGTGAGGCCGTCGTGTGTGGGCTCAGCTCGTGGCGAGCGCAAGGGGGAACTTCAAGGGCTTCCGCGGCCCCCAGCATTTCTCACGCACGGGTTATTGCCACTCCTCTCTGGTCGGGGTGGCTCTCCACAGCTCCGTCGCCAGCTAACATAACCGGTTTTCTACCTTTTCATCTCTCGTCATTCCCATGAGGACTTCAGGGCACCGTGAAAGTCTGCACGGCTGTGTGCAGCCTTGAGGCCATCGTGGAAAGCGGGTCCTGTCGCTCGTCCTGTGGGCTTCCCGCCGAGCGAGTGTGTGAGTGCTTCGGACTTTCTCCAGTGGGTCCCGAGGGGCCCCTGACTTCACAGCGGTTCCACAGATGGAGTCACATGTTGCCGAGCCTCAGCGTGAAAACGCGTGAGAGCAGGTGGCCCGGAGCTTTGGCGAAGCCTCTCGGCCACTAGGTGTCGAGGCAGGCAGTGGGACTGAGCCACAGGCACGCTTGTGTCCCTCCTGCCACGGTCACGCCAGGCGTCCAGGCAATCAAGGGGACAGCTGTCACAGCCCCACAGATGCAATTGTGTGTGCCATATCCGTCCATTGATTTTTGAGATCAACCCAACTGCTCTCTAAGGAAGTTCAGACCATGAAGTGACAGATGATGGCCATGCGTCGTAGAAATAAGATAGAAATAGCTCGTTTTGAGCACGATCAGCACCATCCTCCTGCTCTGACTGCTGACCGGACCTGCCACTGTCGCGAGGCACCTCCGTTCCACGCTGCCGCCCGGACAGCCTGCTGTGGCGGCCGCGGGACAGGCTGGGGTGCTCGCCAGGAGGCTGGTGTGGTCAGGGCTCTCCTTGCAGGGGCAGGCGGGGTCACACACATATCCTGGGGATTTCATCGTTATCTTAAGGCCGTTATAAATAAAGTCATTACGGATACAAGTGTTCCTGGTGCGTGTTATGGGCTGAACGAATGCAGGGTCAGTAGACACTCGAGAGGCTCAGGTGGGGCTGGGACTAACGAGAAAGCCTCTGAGGTCACCCTTTGGTCTAAAACAGGCTCAAGCACAGAATCTTGGAATCCGGTAGCAGACGTGGTTGGGAAGCTGGTTTATGCTCAGCGCGGGGCGCTGGGCTCTGCAGGTACAAAGGGGAAGACGCACTGGTGCCGTCACCGAGTCTGCCGTGGAGCCTGGAATAGGGTTAAAACCTGTGAAGTAGTTAAGAGACCTTCCGTAACGGGGTAGCCTGAGTGCTTCTGCCTCAAAGCACAGGGAGTTTTAGGAAAAGGAGGGAGCCTTATGGCCAGCTGGTGAGAATGGGTGAGGCCCGGCCTGTGGTCCGCACGATGGGAGGAAGTGCTTCGTGGCATCATGGTTGTGGGGTGTAGAAGGGGGGTGGCTGGGCCGGCTGGAGCCGAGGGTCCCTGGGAGGAGGGGGCGTCATGGCGCAGGCAGGCCCCCATAGTGTCGGTCCAAGAGCGCATGTCATTGCCACAACCGTCACGGGTTCTCGGGCCAGTGCTCCTCTCAGTGTGCTTGTCTGCGCGGGAATGCGCACCTGCTCTCTTCTCTCAAGCACACGTGGATGTGTGTGCGCCCGGAAGCTCTTGCGTCTGCGTGTGTGCATGTGCACGCCGGAGTCGGTGGTGTGTGTGCAGACCCGGGGAGCCCTCGGTGTCCCCGGAGCCTCCTCTCCCAGGCCACATGCGGGCACCTCCCAGGACTCCAGCTCCTGAGTCTGTCCTGGAGCACAGGCTTGGGAAGGAAGCCATCAGTGTCGTGGCCCCACAGTTGCGGGGAGGTCCCTGCGCATCTCCCACTGGCAGAGTCCTCAGCAGGACACAGACACATTTGCAGGCCAAGCAGGTCCTGAGTGACGACAGGCTCCGACCATCCAGCCTGGCCCACCGACCCTCACATGGGCGGCATGTCATGAAGGAGCAGGACGGCGAGCTGGTGGGGCCACGGGGGCCACCGTCATGGCAGGTAGCATCAGACCGAGCTTCCTGTCTCCTGCTCCTCTCCAAGTAACTGTCACCTGGTGGCCCATTTTCCTGGATTCAACCATCACTGTACTCTGGGCTGCGGGGCTGCAGCTGCCCTTGAAACGAAGCCCCTCTCCAGCCACACGCGTGTACCCCTATCCCTCCATCTAATTTCTGAGGTAGCGGGGTGCAGGGCTGAGGCCTGGTGGTCTGACCATGCTCAGATGTGGAAAGGGATCTTGCTTCACTTCCGTCCAGAGGACTTGCAGGGACACTCTGGGGTCACACAGAGACGTTCAAGGCTGGGGTGGGAAAGGGGTAAGTGGCATGCGGGCAGTCACCTGTTGCTGGGGTCAGGACCCGGGTGCATTTCCACAGCGTCTGCCCAGTGCCCTGGGACCCCCATGCAAGGACAGGCTCCCTCTGGGCTCCTTGAGCTGTTCCGTCAGGCGTGTTTGCTTGCTCAACCCCAGTGGGCGCTGCTGGCTCCTCTCCTCACGGGAAAGCAGCCCAGCGGCTCCTGCTTCCTCTCCGGGGGGGCTGCCGTCTGGTGGGTTAGACATGCACGCCCTGTCCCGCTTCCTGGGGTTCTGCTGTTCTGAGTCCGTGGCTCTGTGAGTGGGTCATATTCACCCCACGAGTCCTCCGACAGGGAGGAGGTGGCTTCCTTGGTCCCACCCTGGAGACACTGGGTGTACCTGCTCTTCGTCTGCGCGGGCCGAGCCACTCCGGCTCTGGGCTCCAGCTGTGGTGTCCCCCTGGCTCCCACAAGTGACCCGAGCACGACCTCACGCGTCTCTGCTGGTGATTCGGGGGCGGCACCCCAAATGCAGCCCCTCAGGCCCTATTTGCTCATCAAGGCAGCACCTGTGGGCCTTCCCTCGATGCCACCTCTCAGGCCCCTGCCCTCCCCAGCGCCCTCGGCAGGCTGCAGCGTGGGCGCGAAATAGGCCCCTTCTTGGGGAATAGGCGGTGGGAATGGGCAGGAAGGGAAGGCAGCAGGTCCTCCTGGTTCAAGGGCAAGTGATTATTTCTTGATTGTGAACTCACACGGAAGACGACCTTGAGAGCCAGTGAAAGGTGTACAGCTGGCCCCTCCCTTGAGAGA
This sequence comes from Pteronura brasiliensis, assembly GCA_004024605.1. Classification (NCBI taxonomy): domain Eukaryota; kingdom Metazoa; phylum Chordata; class Mammalia; order Carnivora; family Mustelidae; genus Pteronura; species Pteronura brasiliensis. The sequence goes on along the minus strand of PJEN01001599.1, from coordinate 233,501 downwards.
GGGGTGAAGAGGGGCGTGTTCTTGGGGGCTTGGGGAGGAGCCCGGAGCAGTTGCCCCTGCAGCCCCGGGCAGGAGAGGGGCTGGGCTCAGGCTGGTGTCATACAGAGTTAGGGTGAGGTTAGGTTTCGAGGGCTTTTGTACCCACTCCCTTGATTTACACGGCGACTCTCGTCAGCCAGCTGGGGCTCCTTCAATAACGGACATTCCAGTGATTTCCAACGTTTGACATTTTGAAATTTTACCGTGTCTTCACACATTTGTGCCGCCATCCCTGCATCACACCTGCTCAGGTCCGAGAGCAGGGAGGTGTCGTGCAAGGACCGCAGCCCAGACCCCACGCGCTGGGGGCCTGCCGCTTGGGATGCTGTTGGCACTGGCGGGGGCGGCCGGGCTCCCACGTCCGAGTCTCACTGGGCTGCACTCATCAGCCTGGCCTGGGAGGTCAGTAGGGAGGCACCGAGTGGGAGCCGTGGCAGTCGGTGGGCACAGGCGACGGGCTCCGCTGGCCCGAGGAGGCTGGGGTCTGGCCCAGGGGATGTGGCCTCCGTACGTCAGGGTGGCCCTGGCGCTCTGTAGGCCTCATCACACCTCATCATTCGCTTCTGCAGATGCTGTGGTCCACCCGCCCCGCACTGGGTCTGGGGGAGCCTGGTTCCTGGAATTTTGGCCCCCTGGGAGTCACGGTGAGCAGAGGCACCAGAGCTGTGCCACGAGGGCCTCGCCAGCAGGCCTCCAAGCACTGCTGTGAGGCCAGGCCCACGTCACAGACCAGGGCTTGGCACGGCTCTGGTTCTCTCTCCAGATCTGACTTGTAAGGAACACACTTTTCTGGCATCGCTGCCCTCCTGTTCCTGAGTCTGCACACCCCACTGTGGCCTTTCCCCAGTGTGGCTCAAGGTCCCCACAGACTTTGTCTAGACGCCGGCCTCCTTGGGGCTCTGGGCCAGCCGAGGAAGGGCGGGCTGCAGCTTGCAGTTCCGAGTGGACAGGCAGGGAGAGATGATGAAGACGCAAAGTTTCTAGGCGGACCCCTTCCCCTGTCGGTGTCTGACCTCCTGGGGGCGATGAGTGTGGGCTCTGCATGATGGCCGGAGGGTTTCTAAGTCGGGTCGGGCGACATAGTCAAAGGGTACACTTCCACACCACGTGTCCACGCTCACCTGAAAATGTCTTCTAATTTTCCAGTGTGATGTGGAAAGCCCCTGTGTTAGGAGGCTTAGAGGACTTGTCTGTCCTTCTTGGAAGGGTCCCCGGGCCTGGGCATCCTGCTCTTTCCTGGGAAGTGGATGGAGGAGCAGGGGCTCTGATCACAGACCCGCATCGGGTCTCTCCTTTCTCCCTTGAGGGCAGAACAGCACCCCGCAGGTTGGCAGATCTAGAACAAGCCCATGGGGTGTGGGGAGCAGGTCGGGCTGTGGGTGAATAGTCTCCTGCAGAAACCGGCGTCCCCAGGCAGAAGTCCAGTCCTGTCCCCATTGAGAGAAGGCGGTGTGGGTGGCTAGGGGCCGTGGCTCATTACCAGCCTCTCCTTGGAGGACGGGAGTGTCCGTCCTACTATGGCTACACTTGCGTGGGACTCCCCGGGAGAGTTGCAGGGCAGGCCGGCAGCTCCTGACCCCAGCCCCCGTCTCCGTCTCTTTCTGGGCCCTCCAAGGGCCCTTGGCTCCTTCTTGAGGGCTCTGTCCCCAGGGACTCCTGCTGTGGCCGTCCCCTGCGGGCTGTCCCCCAGATGCTCCCGGCTCAGGCGCTCTGTGTGGGCTCCGTCCGTTAAGATGTGTCCACAGGAGAAGTCCCGACTTTTCCTTCCCGTGGCTTCTCTGTCTCGCAGGCTCCCGGGTCACCTCCTGGGGCCATCACACACCCGTCACTTCTCCCAAGCCCACAGACCCCTACTGCCCCCTCCTTCCCAGGGCCTGGGTAGCTGGGGCCTGGCTGGCTCCTCGCACCCTGTACCCCAGTGGTTCTTGGAGCCACAGTGACCCTGGACCCTTCCCAACTCACCCTGTGTGTGTCCTCCTCTGAGGACTCCAGGGACACTGGATTAGGATCTCATCTCCCTCATGATCTCATCATAGTATGATGGTCCACAGTGACTTCTCTGCCCACGAGCTCACATTCTGAGGTTTTGGATTTGGGACTTGAACACGTGGCGCTTGGGTGACACAGTTAAATCCACAGCCACACGTGGCTTTGCTGCCCGGGTGCGGCTGGCGCGCAGGCCCAGGGAGGCAGGCCCGGTCTGTTTGCAGCTGCACCGAGCTCGTCCCCTCACACGCCGGCTGAGAGAGCGAGAGGCCAGCTGGGGGGATTGTGACGGCTGCGCCCAGGTTTTATGTGACAACAAACCGGAATGTTCCCCGAAAGGCGAGGCGTGATATACACAGCTGTGTGCTGGGACTCGGGACTTGTCCCTGGAACTCGGGTCTGCACAGAGACTGCAGGGCCGTTCCCCCCGCGGGCCTGGGGCTCATCGCTCTTGAGCACCCCGGCCCTCCCAGGGGGTTGCTGCAGATCTGGGCTCCACGCTGACCTTCTGACGTGTCCCGCTCACCTCTCTCTCACCCGCACGGCACTCATTTTAGAAACAAACCCATCTAAAAACCCTTTCCCTTTGTGCATTTGACGCCCATCCTGAAACTCGATTTTCAGCATCTGCTTCCCCTCCGTCTCCCATCCTTTCTCCCTCCTTCCCGGCGACCCTCCCCGCCCACCTCCTTAGTCTGTTTTTTATTGAAGGCTGAGCTGAGCCGTCGCTGCATCACAGGCCCATTACGCTTCTAACAATTCCATTTGCACCGTATTGTTTGTGTCATTGCTGGGAGATTCAGGTGATTCATCATGCCCGAAGAAGCACCTGATCCCCGCTGCCCCGGGAGCCTGGTCACTATGTGACAGGAATGCCACAGGCGCCGCGGGGGGGCGCAGGGGGGCGCGCGGCTTCTCAAGTGTTGATGAGTTCCATTTGGTAACGCTGCCCCCACCCCCACTCTCCTCAACAGCCCCCTGAGTCCAGAGAAGGGGAAGGAGCTGATGGAGAGCGTCGCGCGTCTCCTGGAGGTGCCGATGAGTGTCTTCGCGGAGATCGCGTGAGTGCCGGTGCGGGGTCTCGGGGTTGGCGTCTCTGCTCACGCCAGGTTCCATGTCATAAATTGGTCTGCGAGGAAAAGAACTGTGTGCCTGGGGTTCTCGTTAATTATATCAGAGAAACAGTTCAGGAGGGAAACGGAAGGAAAATTCCGGGTGGGCTTGGGGCGTTGTTTAAGTGCGGATGAAACGGGAGTGTATTGTAAGAATTCTGATCTCCTGGAAGGACGGGGCCCACTGGGGCCGCAGTGCTCAGCCCTGCGCACTCCAGAACATTCTGGTGCCGGGACCCCACCCGCCGCAGATGAGCGCAGGCCCGGGGACGGCGCGGGTCCGTGAGAAGTCAGCACTTCCCAAGCGGCTCTGGTGTGCGGACCCTGCCACGTGCTCACTGCCCCACGTCTCCCGAGAACCGCCAGCCCTCTCGTCGCCCGTGGACAGGCTGTGGGCAGACTCAGTGGCTGCGGAGACCGGGGCGCAGGCCTGGGTCAAGTCTGCGGTGAGGGCTGCCGCCTCCGCGTTTCTGGAGGCTGCCCAGAACGGGGCCACGTGCCTAAGCAGGAGCAGGTGGACGTAGTGTGACTTGTAAGCAAGGGCAGGAGCGCACAGACCGGCACATCCCAGCTGGTGGGGCTCAGTCCGGATGTGGAGGACAGGCCGGAACCTGTGTCGGGACGGACTGGTGCGTGTGTTGTGAGCCGCTCGGGGAGTCAGAGGCTCGGGCGAGCTCTGTTGGTGCCAGCAGCGGGCCCGGGGCCTTCCGTCCTGCAAATACAGTATGAGCGTCCGCGAGTCTTGCCACTCCGTGGGGCTGTCCGAGCTCTGTTCCTGCTGCTGTTAGTTCATTTGGAAGTTCATCGCCCTTTATTTTGGGTAGGAAGGAGCCAGAAGTTGTGAGAAAGAGGCCAAGGCCAAGTCCTCGTCTCAACAGGAAGCCCAGGTTCACCTCTCTGGGCTCCGTGCACCTGACGACTCTCCAGTCCGTCTCTCCAGCTCATGAGGGCTCTTGTGTCGTCTCTGCCCCAGCAAGCATGCTCGCCTACAAGATGCAGCTTTTCTCTGCTCATCGTTTTTTGAAAGATTTTATTTGTTCATTTAACAGAGAGAGAGCCAGGAAGCATGCGCAGGGGAGCAGCAGGCAGAGGGAGAGGGAGAAGCAGGCTTCCTGCTGAGCAGAGAGCCCGATGCGGGGCTCGATTCCAGGACCCCGGGATCATGACCTGAGCTGAAGGCAGACGTTTAACGACTGAACCACCCAGATCCCCCAAAACGCAGCTTTTCATTCCACAAATGTTACAAAGCTCTGAGCCGGCTGCCAATGTGGAGCGGGGGCGTTCCGGCAGGCACAGGAGCAGAGCGAGGAAGGTCCGGCAGCCTCGTTAACGTGGAAACAAAGGGCCTAAGGCTGTGAGGTCTGGAGAGCCGGTTCCCAGCTGCCACCAGGCGGGAGGGACGACGTGCTGTGTGGGAGCAGGCAGCACAGTTCAGGTGGGCCCTGAGGTCCTCGTGAGGAGTACGGGATTCCTTCTGTGCTGCCGGCCACCGGGGACTATGTCCGGAAAGCGTTTCCAGCTATGAAGAACGAATTACAAGGGACACAGGTGGAGGCCCGAGTGACCTGGGACCACTGAGGCTTCTAGGTGAGTGTTGGTGGTCCTGACTCCGCACCGGGTAGGGCTGGAGAGGGGATCACAAGTGTGGGCAGGAGCCGCAAGACTGAGAGACACCCACTTGTGACTACACCTTTCCCTGCTCAGCTGAGCCACACGCCAGCCCCGAGGGCTTTCAGTCCTGCGTGTCATCTCAGACACCCTTGAGAGCCGTTCTTTGTCTGAGGCCTTCCCTCCGGTGCAGGCCTCCAGTGCCGGTCTACGCAGGCGTCTCTGCCCGTCCCTCTGCAACCCTGCAGAAGGGGGCATGGCTGCTGGGCTCGGGAGCGCAGTGTGCCCTCAGGAGACCCACGGGGCCCTTTGCCCAGGGCGCAGTCTCTACGGGTGCCATTGAACAGATCACACAGGAGAGCACGGCTGACCTGGAGGTGCTGACTGTTCCCTTCAGAGAAGTGGAGGGAAGTTTCCTGAGCTCCCCACATGTGGCTCGTCTGCGGTCTTTACCGGTGACCCCAAGGCCAGGGGTCCCAGCGGTCCCTGACACGCTCACGTCAGGCACCCAGCGCAGGGCCTGCACCAACATGACCCCTCAGCCACGGCGGGGCGGTCCTCACCCCTCCGCCCACGAGCAGGAGACGCTGAATCTGGCCCTTGAGACTCAGCAGCTGGTGCCGCAGACCTCGCTGCGGGGACAGTGGCTGAACGAGTCCCCGCCTCCTTTGTTAGAAATGAGAGTGTCCGGGAGTGACTGGAAGTAATAACAAGACTTTGCATTTCCAGGAGGAGCTCCAGGAGTGGCCGGGGCGGACTGAGCCTTTGGAGAATGTCACCACAGCTCAGGCCCCTTATCGAGAGCATCAGACAACAGAGAAACCCCACGGACAGGCTTCAGGGTGAAACTGGGCCTGGCCCCACTGGGGCCTGCATTTATTGCATTTTCATGATTTCCCTTTGAGCTCTGGTGAGTGTGCACCAGGCAGAAGGCAGAGGTCCCCACCCGGGGGGAGACTGGGCCCCACGCCAGTGCTAGCTGGTTGGAAGTGGAGGTGTGTGTGCCTTATGGGCTGGGCCCCGGCTGCCGAGAGAGCGCGGTCTAGGAGGAGGGCCGTCCTCAGGACAGGTGGGAGCTTGGGGGCTGGGAGCCTCAGCAGCAGCCTTGGCGCCTTCCGGCCGGAGGTAACTCAAGAAGCTGCGACCCGGAGCCCGCCACCGAGGAGGGGAGCTGTGCTTGGGCCAGGCCGGAAGCCCCCCGGGGGAGGCCCCGCAGACCAGCCTGCTGAACGCAGTGGGACTGAGCTGTCCACATGACAGGCGACTGCCGAGCACCTGTCTACGGCTTTTCTAGCAGCGAGAGTGTGTCGTTTCCTGCTGAAGGAAGGTGACACCCAGAGAGAGCGTGACCTGAGTGTCCAAGGTCAACACGCACGTCTGGCTGGTCTTCTGCCCTGCCCCACGGTTCCTGTGGTGCCCTCTGGTCACCTCCCTTTCTCCACAGCCTCAGCCAGGCTCACAGGCTGCTAACAGAGTCTCAGGGCAGCGGCAGGAGGGCCAGAGGCCAGCGTGGGGCGTGGCAAGCTTTGGGACTGAGGGACTTCTGGTGCGGGCTGGGGGGTGGGGGTCTCAGGACTGCAGGGGCTTTTGGTCTGGGGAGGGTCATCTTCTGGGGAGGGGTGTCCAGTGGCGGGACATCTGGTGGAGGAAGGGTGTCCAGTGTAGGGGGTGTCTGCTGGGGGGTGTCCGGTGGGGGGAGGGGTGTCCATTGGGCAGACTAGTATCCAGTGGGGGGTGTCCAGTGGGGAGGTATCTGGTGGGGGGTGTCCAGTGGGAGGGGAACCCGGGGCAGGGGTGTCCTGTGGGGACGTCCGGCAGGAGCTGGCTGCCCTTGCTCCATCGCTGGCCTCCCCCTGGGATCTTTGCTCACACACTTCAGCCCTTCCCACCACACCCCGTAGTATCTGAGGACAACCGGGGCACAGGGGGTTTCTGGGGAGCACTTTCTGGCTGAGCTGTGGCTGTACCAAAGCTTTTGTGAATGTCTTTTGCCACAGTTTCTTCCCTGGTCAGAAAACTGGGGGCTTCTGATGTCTCATGGAGCCACCGTGTCTTGAAGCCAGCGAGAGGCTGGTCCTTCCGTAGCTCTCCTGGGGGCCCAGCACTCCAGAGGGTCCTCCCAGCTGCCGCGCCCGGATGGAGGTGTCCCCAGTCTCCCCTGCTCTGAATGTGGCTCCTGCTTCCAGTCTGGGGCTGGTCTTCTTGGGGCCACAGTTAGTGTCGGCCCTGCACGTGGGGGTCCTTGGTTACTGCACGTGTGCCCAAGCGTGTGCTGTGTGTGCCGTGGTGTACACGTGTGCACTCGCTGTCACTCCCAGGGCCCAGCATGATGCTGAGCTCGGGCAGGCGCCGGACAGACAGACGTGGGCAGTGGAGGCCGCAGCAGGGGGCGGCAGGGGGGCAGCTCTTGGCACCTAGGAGCACGATCTCAGGGTTGCGCACTGTTCGAGAAGAGGGGGAGGCAGCCGCACAGGCCGGAGCTGCCAGAGATTTTGTACTTAATATGTTTTGTTAATGGTTATGTAGCTGTCAAGTAAATTCCATTATTTCTTATTACATCATTAGAGACCATTAAAACGGCATTAGCATGCTGATGGAATTACGGCGGCAGACACACCGCAGCCTCGGTGAGGGCTTTGTAATCTAATCACGGCTGTTCACAGCGGCACTGACGGATGTGCAGCCGCTCCCTCTGGGGCCATGGGGCGTGGTGCTGCGGGGACCCGTGGTCCGGTGGGGGCTGGTGTCCACGCTGCTCCCGAGGGCCACGGCCGAGGCTTCCGCTCAGCCCCGAGAAGGCTGGGCTCAGCGGAGGGCGCCGCAGGAGGATGGCCTCGTTCTGTGATCGATCTCACCGCGAGATGCAAGAGGCAGTTTAGTTTCCCATCTGTGTGATTTACGGAATTGATGAAAACACAGCGTTCTTGATTTTTGAAACGGCTGCTGAAGGTGCGGTGGTGGGAGCTCGCAGCCTGGACACTTCCCATTAGGGTCTTTGTGCCGGGGGCTGGGGCAGTTGTGCCCAGCCCAGTCGGCCCGTGAGTCCCAGGGATGTGATGTCCATGTCATCCCCCTTCCCACGCCTCCCACCCCCGCCCACCCCCGCCCCTCCTTCCGCAGTGGAAGAATCGTGGGAGTTTCTCTTTCCTAGGGTGGAACTGTGGTTATTTGGCTCCTGTCTTGTCTCTCTGATTCACAAGGACAGGAAAGAGGAGGTTGAAGAGGGACACAGGGTCGGAACCTGGTCACGACAAGCTGTGGATCATCTGGGGAACGTGCCAGGATGTCGCAGATCAGCGGTGACAGAGACTGTGTTGGGGACATAAAAGCATGACTCGGCCAGGAGCCCTCCACAGTGAGACCCAGAGCCTGTGGGGGCCCCGGGAGATGGTGACTGTACCCCAGCTTGGTGTGTCCTCGGCCTACAAGCTCTGGGGTTCACAGGCGGATGCCGTCCCCTTCTGCACCTGGGCCCGGGATGCCTCCATGAAAGGACAGAGAAGGAAGGGGCCCCCATCCTCCCAGAGCAGGAGCACTGGCCGTGGCCTGGGTACACGCTGCCAGGTTGCCAGGATCCTCTGGGGTGGCTGGAGACAGCGACATGGAGCCTTCAAGGAGACGTCGCCACGTGACAACGGCCCCAGCCCTGTGTTCAGACGGACGAGGAGCCCGCGGGGGGCGCGCTGGGGGTGTGCTGGCGAGTGGCAGTTCTGCATGAGTGGCAGACGGCCCTTTCTCATTCCAGCAAGTCCCTGTGCGGTGGCTGAAGAGATTCATCCTTCAAGTACCAGTTGGGCGCCTCCCTACTGAGAAATGGCGTTGGAGCTTAGGGGCAGAGTGAAAACGCAGCCTTTCTCAGCCTCCGTCTCCCAGCCTGTAAAACGTGGGTGGTCGGGAGTGCTGTGGGTTGTGCCGTGGGATCCTGCTCTGGGGAGGCCCCACACATTGCGTAACTGGCTCCAAGGCTGAGGGGCTCTCCGTGAAGCTCCTTCGCCTGCACGCCGCGTCCACATCCGGCCCGGCCAGCCTGTACCGCGAGGCCGTTACTTCTGTTGTTACTAATCTGCTCTAACACCGGACCACGGGTCGGTTCACGGTCAAGAGTGATGCACTCGGCTCCTCTGCCCAGGCTTGCACGGACCCTGTGAGTGGCGGGCGTTGGGGAGACGGTGGGATTGCCTGTTGGACTGGATGTCTCTGTATTTAGGGCTTCGTTGGAGAGTCTGTGGTTTCTGTAATGATTCTTTGATAGGGAAGAACGGCGCCTTCCTCTCTTCCAGGAGACGACGCCCTCCTTGGCGGCAGAGCTTGGGCTTCTTTCCCTGAGACGTGTCTTAGTGCCTAGGACGGCATCAGGCACGTGGCCGGAGCCCGGTGTTTGCTCAGTGGTGGAGTGGGTGAGGGAGTGAGTGAACCCATCCACGCGGCTTGGGTTTGTGGTGCCTTTTTGAGGCCCTCAATGTTGGGCAGACTGCTGAAGCTCGCCTCGCCTCACCTGTGCGCGCTCTGGTGGCCGTCCCGGTGCCAGTGCCAGAGACCTTGGGGGGCTCAGTGCTAAGTGTGCAACTACTCAGCCCTCCGTGGGGTCCCTACATGATACTCTATGAAAATGATAAAGTTATGTAAACTAAGAAATACCTAAACACACGAATAAAGTTACATTTACACTAAAATAAAACTGAACGGGTGGTGAAGTACACGTTGTATTTCTTGCCCGTGAAGACCGCTTGTCTCTGCTTGGCTCCACCCTCATCTTCCCGGGAGAACCGAACAGGACTCGTTTTCACTCTCCGGCCGCTCTCTGCGTCAGAGGCTGCGCGCTCATGTCCACGGGACTGTGGTGTAGACAAGCCGGGACACCTCACCCAGGAGCCGTCCCTACAAGAAAGCTGGGAGCCCCAGAGGGAGGCCGTCCTCCCTCACATGTGGGCACTACAACCCTAAGGAAGGGCAGGGGACGAATAACGTGGCCACAACAGAGGGTGCCGTGGAAACCAGCCCCCACGTGTCGTGGTGGCACGCTGTGGGCTGTGACGCGTGGTGCTGTGATGTCCAGAGAAACCAAACGGAGTGAGCCTCCGCGTCAGGAGACTAAGGGCCAGGCTGGAGCGCAGCCGGCGGGCAGCTCGGCCGGGAGGCTCCTGTCCGCGCTCCCGGCACCGAAAAGCCATCGCCTGGTTCTCTGGGGCTTCAGGACGGAGCCTGCGTCCAGAATTCCAGGGGCTGCTGTTTCTTTGTCACCAGCAGCTCAGCCATTCCACTGTTTGTTGCGTCCCAGTGTCCTTCAGCCCCGTGGGGGGCCAACTGTGATGGCGCACGCGCCTCCGGTGGTCCCTCCGGGCAGCTCTGGTCCTTACAGTGGTCCCCACGGCCCCATCTGCCTCCCGGGCACCCCTGCTGGTGGGGCACAGGCCTCCTGTGACCAAACACATCATTTCTTGGTTCCAAACGGGAAACAGTAAGTTGTCCCGGGAGCTCTTCACTAAGCAGATGCTTTAAATGTGCAAAGTCAAGACATAAATATGGAATCATCGGTTTTCTTCCAAATACTCCATGGAAGAAAGGAGGAAGGTGTCCCCTAATGACAGAGAGGAATTCCTGAACAGCACATGACCACACAGTAACTGCAAACAAGAGGCGATCCGTACAGTAAAGCAGTTACCCAACCCTTTATGAAGAGAGAGCATCCGGGCGCCTGGGGGCTCAGAGGGTTGAGCCTCTGCCTTCGGCTCGGGTCATGATCTCCGGGTCCTGGGATCGAGTCCCGCGTCGGGCTCTCTGCTCAGCGGGGAGCCTGCTTCCTCCTCTCTCTCTCTCTCTGCCTGCCTCTCTGCCTACTTGTGATCTCTGTGTCAAATAAATAAATAAAATCTTTAAAAAAAATCTTTAAAAAAAAAGAGGCGCATCGTCTCTGTTGTGTCTTGGCGAAGGCTTATGCTAACTCACCAACTTGGCAAGCCTCTGTTTCCTCAGCCAGATACGAAATGACTTGTTCTCTCGGTCCTTCTCCTCTGTCTCCTCCAATCAGGTATTGTGCAAAGTTACAGCCTGATGTTTGGGAGGCAGGAATATATGTGGTAATGGAAAGTATGCCTTAGGAATGCGTGTGTGCATAATTTTGCTATTTCATGGAGTTCTAGGATTTGGGGATTTGACACAGATGGGATGAGGCATGCAGAGGTGCTTCTGTAGCGCCCAGACTAGACTCGCTTCCCTGCGGTTTTCTCGTGGCGGCTTGAGTGAGTCCAGTACCGAACTGCACGCGTCCCAGAGTGAGGGGCAGCTTAGGAAGACGGCCAGCAGGGAGCTGGGGGTCCTTAGAAACGGCCAGCGGGGGTCGACATTCTCAGGAAAGACGGCGTGCACACTCTGTCTGGGCCCCGTGGTCGGGCGGGGACGCCGGTGGAAGCAGCCCGCGGGTGGCCTGCTTATCGGTGGCGCTCTGCAAGCTTTCCTGGAACACCCTGGGATCCCTTTTCCAGTCGTGGCCTCCTTATCAAAGCTGGACCTCTGGGGCTGGTCCATCTGTGGAAGGAGGGCACTGCCGGAGGGGCAGCTGTGGCGTTCAGCTCTGCACCAGCTCGCCGTCTGCGTCTGCTCTCCCAGGGCCGGCCGGGCGCGTGGGCGTCTGTCCAGTGCCTCAGCTGGGGGCCAGCCGGGCGGCCAGTTTCAGAAGCGAAGAAAGAAGTCTTGCTCTCACCCGGGCTCAGCGTGTTCAGACACAGCAAGTCTCCAGAACGGTGGATTTTGTTGGGCAACTTTGGGTCCTTTATTAGCATTTTAGTTTTTTTTTAATTAATAATGAGTAAGGTACAGAATGAGCAGTTCACCAAATGCATAGTCCATAGGTGAGAAAAGTTAATGTAGAAAGATGCTTAAGCCGTAGTTAGGATTTTGAGAAAAAGTCTTAGTGCTTGCATCGACACAGGCTCTTTCTGTACAACCCCTGTCACCTGTACGTTGTCCATTGTCCATGACGCATCGTCTCTCCGTCCCCACTTTCCTCCACCCTGTCCTTCTGTGGCGCGATCTGGGATCAAACGGACAAAGCGCAGGTCACCGCGTTAAGCCAAGACAAGCCCGTGCTAGTAGAAAACATTTGATTAAATATTCTATCAGAAGTATTTTATTTGAACTTTCTAAACACCTCCCAGGAGCGTGAGTCATTTGAAAGTGCAACGTTCACGTCCGCGTCAGTGGTAAAATCACCAGCACTAACTTTACAACTGTCTTTTGCTCCCAAACACGCTTGCCGTCTTCTTTTTTTAAAAAAGGTTTTATTAGCGATAGAGACAGTGACAGAGAGAGCAGGAGAGCACAAGCCGGGGTGGGGGAGGCAGAGGGCGAGCGGGGAGCAGGCTCTGCGGGATCTTATTATCCCCCAGAGTCGAGAGATCTAGTTCCTGAGGCTTGTGTCTGTTTAAGGACAATGGGCTGCTTTGCCGGGGTTTATACAGATAATCACAGTCGTGTCTGCTGTTTTCTCTGCGGGCTGTCCAGGCTGGCCTGATAGACGCACTCCTGTGTCTTGCGTGATCTCTTAGGAAGCAGGAGAGATGCCACCCAGATCAGGTCAGCCAAGCGGCGTGCTCCGTGGACGGGACTTTTCCTGTTCTGTGTTTTGGGCCCGGTGCTAGATAATAAGAGAGACAGGATCTAATCAGGGAATCTCTTCCTTCCTCCTCCTCCACGAGGTGCCAGGCCGAGCGGGTGGAGCTCCGTGTCTTGTAACGGGTGGGATTAGAGAGCCACGCGATGGCAGTTAGCAAGCAGAAGGTCACCTTGAGTCGTGTGACAGTGTTGCCGCCTTGTCTGTCTCTCCCCGATGTTACGGAGGCGGAACGACTTTCTCGAGGGACCTGGGCAGAGATCTCATCCCCAGTAGGTTAGGGACCGTGGGGCTTGTTCCACCAACTGCAGGTGATGGGTGGGGAAATTCCAGAAAACCAACAATATGTCAACATAAAATGCGAGAAGTTACCTTTGTTCTTTGTTAGCCTGTCCTGGGACGGAAAAGGAAAGAGTAGCCGTCAGTACAGCGAGTGATTATCACATACGTCATAAGCGCATAAGTGCAAGTCACTTTATAAATGCACAAACATCACCTAGAATCAGATGGAATTAATAGTAATTGCCAAGTAGAAACATTTTACGGGGCTCAGGACCGCTTGGACTTGTCTTTGAAACGGAGACGGCCCCGGCAGGAACGATGGTGCTGAGATACCCTGTTTATCTGTGTGCACACGTACGGTTTGCTGAAAGTGGTTAAAGGAAATTTAAAATCCGTGAACGCTGCGAGATCTCAGGGAAGTCTCTTTTTGTATTATTTCTGTCCTAATAGGGAATCGACCCCCAATGATGGTGTATGGTTTCATTCTCCTAAGACGGTGTCCAGGAGGGGCCCCTGGAGCATTTCTCATGGGACAGGCGTGCCCACGGGGCTTCCCCAGGCTGAGACCCAGAGGACAGTCTCTGCTGGAGTAGGAAGGGTTTGCCTCTGGGCAGGTGGGTTCCACCAAGTGGCCTTTCTTCCACCGCAGGTGAACTGGGCTGCCAGGAGGTCTGTGGTCCTCCAGGAACATTGAGTCAAGCGACATTGGGGCTCTCGGAGCAGAGCGTCTCGCGGCAGGCAGGCTGTGGGGCTCTGGCCGGGTCTTCCCGGGATGACCCCTGCATAGGCGATCGTGAGCTCACCATCCTAGAGCCGTGTAGGCAGGACAGAAGCCGCCGGTCTTGCCCCTTGTATCCACCGCGTTGTTGCAGACCGAGGATAGCGCCTCCATGACGAGGCAGTGTGGCATGCAGAAGCCGTGGGTGCCCACGAAGGCCTGGGAGTGTGGCCCTCACGGCAGAGACTGGAGCTGCATCCGACCGCTCTGGAAAGACAGGGCAGAAGCCGATGGGGGTCCGTGTAGAGCACACCCCCCCCTTCCCCGATCGCCATCATCATCCCCACTTTGCAGGCATAAGAGCCTTGTGCGCTGAAAGCACACAGCTGGGAAGGACGGGCGCACACAGCACAAGCCCCTTCAGCTCTGGGCCAGGCGCTCTCGACAGTTTTACGTTGTAGAACGTGACAAAAGCAGTCAGGTCATCGATGTGCATGAACACGCGTCACCCAGACTCGAGGAAACACAGTAGACCCTCACTCGTTTTGGTTCTGCATTTGCAAGTTTATTTGCAAGCCCGAAACCGGTGCGGCACCGCTGCGGTCGCTAGAGGACGGTGCAGAGGGAGAAGAAGGTGCATCTCACTCTCGTGTCCCCAGCTGAGCCCGAGCAGTGCCCCAGCTGCGTCCTCCTCTCGGCCCACGCGTCAGCACGTGCTTGTCACCGTTCCCGGCTACGTTCTCCACGTCTCTGGGCTTGCGCTGTTGGAAACGGCCCCCTTGCACGCGCAGAGCGTCTGGTGTTCCCACGCGCAAGAAGGCTGGGCTGTGCCTTTGCAGAAAACGTCATTGTCGGGAAGCGGTGAGTTGCGTGTTCACGAGGCAGTGTGGTCCGTCCACACGGTGCACACGTCAGACAGGCTGTACACGGACCGCGTGGTGAAGACATGAGCGGAGGCTGGCAGAGCCCAGCCCTGCGCTTCCCCGGGAGCCAGGGTCCAGCGTCCTCGAATCCACAGGTGCATTGACCTTACAAGACGCCAGTCGGCAAATAGCAAAGATGTACCGTAGCGTGTTTCCAACGATTACTGGTGGAATCTGGATGAGAACCTGAAAGCCAAAGAACAGAATTTTTCTGTTTCGTGGTGAAACACGGGTGTTCCCTTGTAACGCGAGGCTCCTCTGTGTCTGTTCCAGTAATTCCTTCCTAATCTAAACACTCGTTTTTTGTATCAATAAAGTTGGAATGTTGGGCTCTGCACCAGAAACTCTCATTTATTAATGAGTGACTTTCTCAGGACAGAGAAAGGCTTTTCCCGCTGACCCAGATGGTAGACGCTATGTCTGCTTCTCAGACTTCGCAAGGCTGCAGGCATCTGTCCTCGTTTTTTAGTTTCTGATGAACACAGAAACCCCTTTTCTGTGCCAGCATCATGTCTATGGGACGGTTCTCCCCACGCATTTGAAGATGCAGAGCGAACGGGACAGTAAGGACAGCCCAGGCCACGTGGTCCAGGAGGAAGACGGTAGCAGCTCCAGACACCCCCCCCTACCCCCTGTCACCCGTTTGCATCCCGCACGGCCTGAGCTGTTAAGGTGTGGGGAGCGCCGCTGGCTGGGGGTGGACAGCGGGCATCCCCCCGCCCATGGCCGAAGTCCCAGCTGGGCCCAGGGCCAGCCTTGCACGCAGGCTTTCTGCGATGGCTGTGGCGGGCCCGCGGGCCTCCCCTCTATGCCCAGGGCCTGGGGGGAAGACTTCGCCCCTGAGGTAAGACTGAGACGCTGGTAAGTGAGATGAGACGGTCTCAGGACGGTCATCTGGCCTCCTCCCCGTCCACCTGTCCACACGGGAACGCAGTCCCAACTGAGCCCCGACAGACCCAAGGGAAGGGTCTAGAGCACCCCTTCCCAACAGAGGACACGGGACAGCACGATGGTCCACAGCCCTGCAGGGATCCCCAGCACAAAGCAGGCACAAGCGTGTCTGTGGCACTGATGTGTCACGGACAGAAGCCAGCAGGGAGCGAATGTCTGGGGCGTTCCCTTAGGGGACCCACAAGGAAGCTGGGCTGAGCCAGGCCGGGAGCACGGGAGCCGCAGCAGGTCATCATGGTATGGACCTACACGTCCTTCCGAGGCCACGTCTGTGAGCTGCGCTTGCTTAGATGCTCGCAGGCGGGGTGCAGGGGCCACTGCTCCTGCTGGCTCCAGGCTCTCCGGAGGACACCGCACCCGTTGGGTCTGTCCTGCTGGGAGGGGCCCGGGGTCCGTGCAGTGCCGAGTGGCTGCTGCTGCTGATGGCAAGGTCCTAGGAGGTGGCCGTTTGCTTCGGAGTTCGTCCTGTTTCTGTTTCTCCTTTAGGATCTTATTTGTAGACTCTGAAAAACAATCTGAAGGGTTTGAAGAGGTGGGGGGGTGGGAGGTTGGGGGAACCAGGTGGAGGGTATTAGAGAGGGCACGGACTGCATGGAGCACTGGGTGTCGTGCAAAAACAATGAAAATAAATTTAAAAAATGATATTAAAAATTAAAAAAAAAAGATTTTATTTATCAGAGAGAGAGAGACCGCTAGCAAGGAGGGGGCAGAGGGAGAAGCAGGCTCCCCGCAGAGCAGGGAGCCCGATGCGGGACCCGATTCCATGACCCTGGGGATCACGATCTGAGCTGGAAGCAGACGCCCAACTGCAGAGCCATCCAGGTGCCCCCAGAGTTCATCCTCCCCAACGCGCTCCAGGAGCTTGCTCTGAAAACGCCACAGAGCACCTTCCCCAGGGAACCGGACTCCGGCCTTGAGGTGGCAGCAGCGACTTTTCCTACCTGTTCCCCCGAAGCCAGTCCCCGACTCACCGCAGGGCCGCATCCGTTCTGGGCTCCGGCCACTCTCCTCCTCTCTCCGTTGAGGATCTCAGTCTGACGTTTACTTGAGCGTCTGCTGTGTGCGGGCCTGGGCCACGGGGTGGCCCGGGACCAGACACTGGGCCGGCTTCAGGCTGCCGCTGCTCCCGGAATCCCTCCACCGGCATGTCAGGGAGGCGGCACCTGCCCCGCGGCCGCCCGCCCGCCCGCCCGCGGGATACGGGAAGCCTGAAAGCCCGGAGAGGAGCGTGCCAAGGGGCTCCCGGTGGGAGACGCGGGTCCAGACTCCTCCATGCCCTCGTGCCTGCCCACAGCCGTGAAGCGGGTACAGCCAGACCTATCGACCTCACCTTGTCACTCTGGAAGGGAGAGGCTGATGTCTGTTGGTCTGTCTGCCCACCACGGTGATGGGCGTTTGTTCGAAGGGCAGGGTGGCAAGGCATTCCTTCAGCCACCGGCCAGCAAGACATCCCTGCACAGATCTGGGAAGGACCTCATCCCTGTACACAGAGCCGGAGAGACGGGACAGTTTGCTCTGTGTTGCTGTGTGGGGCTGAGAGCAAAGTGATGCGGTAGCGGCAGTGCCGGAGCTTCGTCTGCAAACTCCTAGTGGTTCGCCGGCTGCGGACCGAGAGGGCATGTTCTGCCCGGACGGCCTCCCCCGTGCTGGAGGAGGCCCCGCAGAGTGAGGGGAGCAGCCCGGGCACGTCCCAGTGCGGCACTAAATGTACCCTCGTGTCTAACACTGCTAACACTTTCCGGCGCAGCAGCCCGTCCGTCACTCGTCAGCCTCTGGCTCCCCTGGGCCGCCAGCCCGCGTGTCCCTGAAAGGGAGGAAGCCTCCGACGGCCGGAGCCCCCAGGGCCTGGATGAAGTCATTTGTGTCCACCCACGACCGGCAAACAGTCCTGGGCCGGAAGCACTGGTGTTAGTGCAAGTAACCGCGAGAGGCTGGCGTGAGTTCCGAGGATGACCAGGCAGGAAGGGGAGACGGGTTCTCGGGCTGGCATCCCCGAGGGACTGGCATTTTGAGAGGTTCCCGTGGGTTCCTCTGGTTGGTACTTTGGCTCCGGGCGACCTGGTGCCCGCACAAACGTTTGTCTGAGAAATCCTGGTGTGGTTGGGGGCCTGATGCATTCCGAGTGGAGGCCCAGGGCACACCGCAGCCCCCAGGGCCCAGCTGTGCTCGGTGGAGAGGCTTCCGGTTTTGGACGCCCCTGGTGGGAGCTCAGGGAGCTTCTGTGTGGTCCGGGTGTGTAGCCAGGCGCCCAGGGCCAGCAGGACACCCTGCGCCCCTGCCCACCTGCCCGCCCTTCCCTTCCTCGTGTCCCAGGACGCTGCCCAGAGCCCTTGGGCATTGGCTTCACACGGCAGCTGCGACGGGGAAGGAAGTCAGAGCCTCGGCCAGAACAGGTCTCCCCACTGTCAGCCATGAACGGAGGCCAGCGAGGCTGAAGGGTTAGCAGAGGGGACGACACGTAGGGTCGCCGCTGCGAGGCCTGTGTGCGGACATCCGTGTCGCACGTCAGGACAGGCATCCGGGAAGAGTAGGTCCAAATCCCTGTTGTGGCACTGGCTCGGGTGGCTGACCCTCTCTGACTCTGCTCTGTGGGTCGGTTTTCCTTCTTTCACGAGACTTGTGAGCCTGAGAGGTGACGGGCTGGGTGCCTGGGCCAGGGCGGGGCAGCGCCTGCCCTCCCTGCCTTGTGCAGTCTCCGTGATGGCGAAGCTGGCGCTCAGGAGTGCTTCCCGTGTCCCAGGCGTAGTCCTATGTCCAACGTGTCCCTGCTGGCTGGGCCGGGTCACGGGCGTGGTCCCAGGTCCGGCGTGTCCCCTTCTGGCCCAGCCAGGTCGCGGGCGCGTTCCCGGGTCAGACGTGTCCCCTGCTAGCCGGGCCGGGTCACGGGCACTTTCCCGGGTCAGACGTGTCCCCTGCTAGCCAGGCTGGGTCATGGGTGCGTTCCAGGTCTGGCGTGTCCCTGCTTGCCCAGCCAGGTCACGGGCACGTTCCCGGGTCAGACGTGTCCCCTGCTGGCTGGGCCGGGTCACACAGCATCTCTCGCTGGCTCCACAGGGCAGGGAGGCAGATGAGCTGTGTCTTCTCCATGAGCCGGTGAGCAAAAACCAGGAAGGCCTGCAGCGTCTTTAGAGAAAACCCTGGGCACCTGAGGGAGGTGCCGTCTGCCTGTGAGTTCTTGGATGTTTAGATTCGGTGAGAAACGTTACAAAACCACACAGAGACCTGAAGTCCTGCTTCCCCTTCGACGACATGTGGAGCCTGTTGTGTTAACGAGGACCTCCTCTGGGCGTAGAGGACAGGGGCAGGCTGTGTCATGACTCCGTCCCAGCCGTGACTGTGCCACCGGCCGCGTGTGTGCGGCGCTGGCCAACAGCTACACGCCCCCCGCCCCCCCCCGAGCCAGCTGCCCTTGGGAAGCCGCGGACGTCCTGCGGGACCATCAGCGCGCTGAGTGCCACGCGCTCCCGGCCCCGCCCACGGTCCGCTTGGGGGAGGGTCCACTGTGGTCAGAGCGCAAGTGGTGGGGTCAGCCCAAGAGGGACCCTGAGAGGCAGTAGAGCCGGGGGACGGGCGGCAGGAAAACCAACCTGTGTGAGGTGGGGACAGCCATCGCTCTGGGGACAGAGCCTCCAGCAGGAGCGGAAGGGGGGGCCGTCTGGCCGGCGGCGTCTCACACAGGCCTGCAGAGCCACCTAGGGCCCTTAGCCTTGGTGGGCAGGAGGGAGTGGGCAGGCCTGGAGAGCACCCCTGGGGACATGTCAGGCCAGAACGTGGCTCCAGCCACAGGCAGCAGGAACCCAGACGGAGAATGAACGTGGTGGCATTTTCAGGGAGTTTCAGCCGAACTTTAGGACCATGTGGACATTTTTTGTACAAAGAAATGGAACAGGAAGCCCCTGGGCCATGTGTGGCTGCTGCACAGAGCTGTGGGTGCAGGGCCAGGGGCTGCCTGGAGGAGGTGTCCTCGGGCCTGAGGCGGTGCTGAGGCTTCCGCAGGAAACATCCGACAACGATGGTGGGGCCCCGCAGCGGCCAAGGATCGAACCCGGCGGGGCCTCGTGCAGCAGCCAGCCCACGGGGAGGTGAGCCAGCGCTCCGGGAGCCACCAACCAGAGCGGGGACCCCAGGTCCTGTCTGAGCGCCCCAGAGGTCACAAGGCCCAGAGCAGGCCCGGCGGCGATCATAGGGCATCTGGGAGCCTCAGCTCGACTCTGCGTGGATGACTGGGGGAAGGCGGGAGCACGAGCGGGGATGTGGGGAGAGGCAGGGCAGTTCGCCCCGGCTGGGTTCTCCCAGGTGTCGGGGGTCCCCTCTGTCTTCACGTGGCTCTTGCTGACCGTGGCCTTGTCCTTTGCTCGTCCCCGGGCTTACGTACCGCTCCTGTCACCTTTCTCACTCTGGGCACCTTTACAAACAGACAGTGGTCGACCAGGTGGGAGGACTGGTGCTTGGGTTGGGGCCGGGTTAGGACTGCGGGCAGCTGGCGTCCTGCAGGGCAGGTGGGCAGCTTGAGAGAGAGCGGGGGGTGGCCGTCCCTGGGGGGACTGTGGACAGCCCTGCTGTCCCAAGTTTCCTCGGTGCTGGAATGCAGCAGATGCACATGCTAGGCGGCGTCCCCGCCCACACAGGAGGGGTCCAGCAGGTGACACACGGTGGTTCTGCTCCCGGTGTTGAATCCATGCATAGTGAAAAGGTCCTGGGCCGAGGGAGGACAATGGGACGCAGAGCCTGCTGCAGATAGTGGCGGGAGCCCCCAGTGACCGCCGGGAAGGGCATCTGTCCGGCCAGCGGCACCCAGTACCTCTGGGACCCGGGAGGCACAGCAGCGTCTGTGCGGGGGCGGGGGGCGAGGATACAGCCCTCCCTACAAGCTGCGTGTTCTGTGCCCTCTGTGGTGCCAGCTCCAGACTGTGCACCTTGTTCGCAAGACGGAGAGTGGAGAAGCAAATGGGGGGTCGCTCTTTCCACGGGAGGTCCCGGCGACTGGAGCCCAAGCAGCTAGGAGACAAGCCCTCTCCTCTCCTGCCCTCCTCTGCCTCCTGTCCCTCTTCTCTGTCCTCCTGCTCCCTCTCCCTCCCCACTCCCTCTTCTCCTCTCCCACTTTCCTGTCCCTGTTCCTTCTCCCCTCTCCCTCCCTCTTCTTCTCCCCCTTCCCCATCCTTGTCCACATAGTCTTCCCTCCCCATCCTGTCCCCCTTCCCTATCACCCTGTTTCCTCTGTTTCCTCGCCCCCCCCTTCCCTCTTCCCCTTTTTCCCCTCCCCCTTCCTATTCTCCTCCCTCCTCCTTCCCTCTCCTCTTTAGATGAATAAAATTATTTAAGGAGTGATGTATTTTTTCAAACTTTTACTTAGCATAGTATTTAAAAAGCTTTGAAATTTTTAATCATTCCTGTCTGGCAATTCCCTGATAGTTATTTTTATATTAAATAGTTCTTAGTGACTTTGGTAAGTTTTTTAAACGGTTCCTGTCAAGAGAGGTTTTGAAATACCTTCTTTTCTCTTTCTGCCTTTGATTCCTGGTGCTCCCGTAGGAGCCAAATGCTAAACTCCGTCTCCATGACGGTTTCCTTTGCAAGAACCTCTGCTCGTCCTTGTTGGTGGGTTGGGGTCGATTGGACTTGTCACACGCACTGCGGCTCGGCTCCGAGAGCACAGCGGGTCGATGGGATGGCCACCTGAGGGGCAGAGTTCTCCGTGGGCCGGAGTCACCCCACCACGGCAGCGGCTCACACGCGTTCTGAGCGTGTGGGTGTTTTCCGCGTGGCCGCAGAGAAGCCACTCGGGATGCTGGGGCGGTTCTGAGCTCTCTCTCTCTCGTCTCTTCCAGTGTTCTGGGATCGGCCGTGACCTTCAGAGTGAGCGCCAGTGTCCAGAACCTGACGGCGGCGGACGTGGTGCAGGCTACAGGTAAGGCTGTGCCAACACAGCCCCGTGTGGATGCACACCCGGTGGAGGAGAGGCATAGTCTCCCCGGCACCCTGACATCTAACGGGCAGATGGGGCGGCCGGGGCGGTAGCATGGCTGGGGCCTCGTGGTCGTCATGAGGCCCGCCTGCTGCTGGCGGAGGACGGGGATCACACGGCTCCCTCGGAGACAGGCTCTCGCCTGGCGAGCAAGGGTCTCAGGTCTACGACAGCCCCCGGCCCCCGAGTGGACAGAATGACCACCTGTTGCTCCTGGTGTCCCCGGCATCCTGGACAGTGTGTGCTTCTGTCTGTCAGAGACCAAGACCGTGCCGGAGGGAGCGTTTAACAGAAACAGGGACTTCGTCACAGCTCTGCTTTTAGAGCCCTGGTTACTCCCACTGGCCTGGCTGGAGACCCAGAAGCCATCTCCCCGCCAGCGTTGTTTGCCCCGGGGTGGGGTGGCTCCAGTGCTCAGCCCACGGGATGAGCCGCTGGTCTCCCATTTTCGTTGTTGCTCAGTGTTACCGTAGGATATCTTGGTGCCAGTAGTAACTCTTCCTGGGAAAGTGATGATTCCAGAGGCCAGTAATTTTGGTTACGTTGTACCTCCAGCACGCTGACCGGTTTCCGCTCTGAGGAGAGCCCCAGGCTTCATGTCAGTGCCCCGCATCACGGTGAGGCCAGAGTGCCCGGTGTAACTGGGCAAAGCTGGGCGGTGTCCTTCCCCCAGCTTGGAGGCCCCAGCAGGGCCTACAGACTCGGTCACAAGCGCTCTGCCTCTGGAAGCAGGACGGGATGGTGTCGGTGGCTCGGACCGCCCTCCTCCCCTCCCGCGTCCACTTTCCCGTCCGAGCTGCTTGGCACAAGGGGTGATCGGCCGTATTTAAGCCCCAGACAGGTACGGGGTTTTTCAGGCGGGAACTGTCGCGGCTGTTCTCCAAGTGGCCCTTCATCCCAGGGCTGGGAAGGAACATTTTCCAGGTGGATCTGCTGAGGCGGAGGGCAGCCGTGTCTTGGGGATGTCTGCACTGCACACTTGCCGATCGTAGCCTTTGTTTCTTTCATTGCTTCCTCGGGAAAACGAGGTCAATCACCCAAAATCCAGCTTCTTGGGCATTTTAAACGTGTCCGTGTTGTTACCAAAGTGCCATATGCCAAGGGGGGCCGCCGTCAGATGGACGTTTGGGTGTCCCGGCCCCCCCCTTCTGAAGACCTGGCTTTGCGGTGCGACAGCCTTGTGAGCTCAGAGCGGTGCGAGCCGAGGGTGCCGATGGGCGACACACGGGCACCGTTCCAGAAAATCAGTTCTTTTATGTTGTGAGTCCTTTCAGGCTATTCTGGATGCACTTGAGGCTGCACAGGAAGAAGACGAAAAATGACTTCGTGGCCGTTAGGGTTCAGTGGTCGCACGGCGGCCCTGCTCCGCGGACGGGGCCGCCAGGGCGCTAGTGCCAGGAGACATGAGGTCACCGAGTGTGTTCAGGGAAAGGAACTCTTTGTGGTTTCCTGTTTCCTCCTTCCCACGGAGGCCTTGTCGCAAGCTACCCAGTGGCCCGGTCGGGAGGCCCTGCTCGAGGGTGGGGGGAGCCGTGCGTGCCGGGCCCGTGCTGGGGTCGCTGCGGTGCGTTCCCTCGGGGCCTCCTGGCACCACGCTCGAGGCCCTCGTGGGTTCCCGACTAGTGAAGGGGACACAGCCCACTGATGGGGCTTCAAGGGGCTTTGCTCGCCGGCCTCACACACGTGGTACGAAACCTCATGACCAGGCTTTCCGTGAACACCGCGTTGCTTCTAACCAGACGTCCGTTGTGCCCGTCCTGATGGCTGCGTGCCGCCCCTTCTCCTCTTTCGGAGCCACTTCCTCGTGTCCCGTGATTCTTTCCTGGACGTCCTGCTGAATGCATGAACTCAGCGTGAACACAAGGCGCCAGTGAGCGTGGGAAGTCAGCGGGCACTGCACAACCGGGAGCTCTTGTGTCCCCGGGTGCAGAGCAGCCGCTGGCAGGACGTGTTGCTGGTGAACGCTCCCTGCCTGGGTTCCCAGTTCCACCTGCGCGCTGCAGGGTGCCACGGCCGGGAGTCCGGTTCCCGTGCGTCTCGCTGGCCGTGGCCTCTGCTGGAATCGGGCAGAACAGAGCAATCCTTCCTACTTCACTTCCCTGGTACGTTATTCTTGAGTAGCCTGTTTGTAATCAATTTTTGCATTTCTCCTTTCGGAGAACATACAGTAACATCATCTTTTAGAAAGCTCACTTGCCGTCCCCTCTGCGGCTGTCCACGCCCCAAACCCCAAACCCGGGGCTCCCGCAACTCACTGTGGGGTGTGCCCTTGTATGCGGCCCTGCCCCAGAGATCACCTGTTCTGGCGCGGACCGCCCTCTCCTGGTGCCCGGGCACTGGGTTTTTGGGGCCGGGCTTCTGCCAGGTGGCGGCTCGACTCGCTCGCTGACTGTGTCGCTGCTGGTTGGCTGTATTGGTGGTGGTTTCCCTCTGGCCTTCGGGTCAGCCCGCTCACTCTTGTCCGAACAGAGCCTCTAAGACTTGCCCTTTGGGCACCATTCTTCCTGTCATCTTGCTGGGGAGGCAGCTCATGCCACTTCAAACAACATCTCCTTATTCAAGGTCGTGCTGACTTTCCCCAAGTCCTTGTGGCTGTAGCCTGGCTCCGTCCTCCTTTACCCGTCCTGCGTCTGTAGGAGTCGGCGCGTTTCCTCTCTGCCGTGTTGCTTCCTGCTTGTGGTTTAAAACGCAGGGTCTGCACACAGGAGAGCGAGGCCGTCCCTTCTGGACACCGTCGTGGATGCCTACGCAGGGCTCATCCCTGGACCCCAAGGCCTCAGGGGCGGGTTTCGGGGGTTGGAACGCGGACTGCAGAGTGAGAGGTCGGCACAGCTGTGCTCTGTACACATGACGTTTGACCCCAGAGCCCCCGCGACCGGGCGTGCTGCCCGGCCTCCTGGAGTCTGCGTCAAGCAGGCAGCCGTGTTCATTTCGGGAAGCATAACGGAGTCCAGCCGGGCTCTGTGAGACGAGCCCGTCAGGGACACACACGCGGTCCAGCCGTCCAAGCTGCCGCTCTCGTGCGAGCGTTGGTGCTTCGGCTTCCTCAGGTTCTCTGCCGGGCACGGCACCGCGCAGGCCGTGGGCTGACGTCAGCGCCCGGGGACAGCAGCCTGCCCGTGGAGCCCAGCCGGTCTTTCAGAGACACGACCCTGCGCCAGGTCCCTCTCCAGATAAGGCCGTACGGAGTGGCTGGCCTTGGGTGGGTCTTAGGTGGGCTGGAAGGGGAGGGGAGGCTGGTCACAGGAGGGCCGGCAAGGAGAAAGGCCGAGGCACAGAGCCCCCAGGGACAGAGGGTGGGAACGGGCTGGGTGCTGGGATCCAAAATCAGTCCCAAATCAGGCTTTGCGTGTGGGATTGTGTCTTCGGTGTCTGCACGGAGCTCTCAGGCTTGGCCTTCCTTTGCTGAGGGAATCACCCTGCCTTCCTGGGGTCCCCACAGCCACGCCTACGACAGGGATCCGAAACCTCCTGGTCTCGGCAGGGGGAAGGCAGACCCTGCTGCGGCACGAGTGGCACACTCCCACGGGGTCCCGGCCACCCTGGGCCACCCACTGGGGGACACGCCCCTGGGGCCAGCAAGCGTCCAGGGGGCTGCGTATGTGTGTCAGGGGCCACAGGTGGCCCAGAACCTGCTTGTGGTCACTGCTTTCTTACTCAGGGTGAGACAGGCTGGTGGACCCGTGTGGAAAGAAGTTGTACTTTTTCAGGGAAAAATAAGCGGGGTGCCCTGGATATGTTAGAAAGGGCCCACTTGGTAGGAAGTTTGTGTCCGTGTGTGGGGGCATGAGGCACCTGTAAGAAATGAATGGAGTTGCAGAGTCACGAGGTCCCACGCGCTTTCCTGAAATGCAGAGTCAGAGCGTCAGACGCAGGCCGGTGTCTCCCTTGGAGCCCTCACCACCCGGACGGGGAGGCTCCAGCCAGAGCAGCCGGTGGGCTGTGCGGTGAGGGGCACAGCTGGGTGCTCCCGGCGGGGCCGAGGCTCGCTGACCCGCCCACGGCACGAGGGAGGGCACTGGCTGGTCGGTCATTTCCAGCCAAGCTGGCCGCCGCCCGCACACCAGCCTTGCTGAGGGCCCGGTGCGCGGCCTGGGTGCTGGTTCTGCTGCTGGCCCAGTGGCTTCGGACAAGTGCCAGGTGGAGGGGTCACCAGGCGTGGCCGGCCTGGAGGGCCCCAGTGGACGGGCAAGGGCCTGCCCGCGAGGTCAGTAGGGAGCGTGTGGGCAGCGGACGGCACAGGAGGGCGAGGCGGCTGCCTCAGCATCCACCAGGCCTGTGGAACACCAGAACAAGGCCCGCGGGAGAAGCTGCCCCGGGGAGGGGACAAAGGCCTGGAAGCAAGGACGGGGATACGGGTGTCCCGTGTGGGACAGGGTGGCCGGTCAGAGGTCGGAGGCCGGAGACGACGGGTTCAGCGCGAAGTGGAGCTCGGGACGGTCGCTGGGGAACGGAGAAGACGGCTTGTCCTCCAGTCCCACCGCTCTGTGTCCCGCGTCCGTGATGGCTTGTGACGGGAGAGCTGAGCTTGCCTGACGGGACTGAGATGACACTTCAAAAGCAAAGGGTAGAAAGGGGCCTCGGACATCCTTTGATGTCCTTTGAACGTCCTGAGGAACCTTCCGTCCTGTGCAGCCCGGAGACCACGAAATCCTCCCCTTCAAGGCATCAGCGTGGTTAGCAGTGGAAAGCTCTGTCTCTAGGGCAGACGCAGCTGACACGCTTGGCTGTAATGCGCGTTTCTCACTTTCGGGGACGAGGGAAGAAGCTCTGTCTGGTCAGAGCCGCGATTCTCGTTCCTGCTGGGCGGAAAGCCAGGGTGGGTCGGGAGGTCTCGTCCGGAGCTGACCCAGCAGTCCAGCGGCGGGACGCATGGGGGGTGCAAAGACGCGGTTCCTGCAACTGAAGAAAATGAGTCTGCTGTCGGCCAGCACACGCTGCCTTTTGGGGGACATTCTGCATTTTGGAGACGTCAGGAACTTCATGCGGTGAGGTTTGGGCACACACTCCTCTCCGCACTGCGGCGGTGGTGACCTTCGCTTCTGTCCGTCCTCCTGCCGTCTGCGCTGAGTGGGGCGTCTGTGCTGCTCAGCCACGGCGGGTGTGGGTGGCGGCTCGCTGAGGGGCCAGGGCTGGCTCCCCTCCTGACTCCCACCAGCCCACGTGGAGTTGGGATGAGCCCGGAGTCTGGAGTCCTGCACGAGCCGGCACAAGTGCATGTGGTCCTCTGCCACGTAGACACACCGGCACGCGTCGCCCACCAGGTGCCAAGGAGGCAAGGGGTCAAACCGTAGGACAGGACTCAGAAACGAGGCTGCTGGGGTCGGAGTGCGGTGGACGCAGGCGTGGGGCTTGGAGCTCGGGCCCAGGGTGGGGGGTGGGCACCCCGGGTGACCCAGTGTGGACGTGCCGGTGCTCCTGGCCTGAGCCGAGCTCCTGGACAAGGTCCAGGCCAGGCCTGCTTCCCCCCAGGCCGTGGGCTCACGCGGGACCCGGGGTAGGAGGGCACCGCGCTGTCGGTGAGGAAGCCGTACCCAGGGTCAGCGAGTCCTGCGGCTCCTGTTGATCAGCAGATTCTCCTCGCCGGCTCCGTGGTTAGGCCCGGAATCACTCGCCCGGGGCCTGCCGGTACCGCCTCGGGCCGGGCACTGCTCCGGAGCCAAGACGCTGTCCGAGCCAGTGAGGCACCAGCCCGCGGGGACGTACCGTGGTGTCGCAGACTGTCACCAGGCCGAGTGTCGCAAGTGCACGCACTGTGG
Organism: Pteronura brasiliensis; assembly: GCA_004024605.1. NCBI lineage: Eukaryota > Metazoa > Chordata > Mammalia > Carnivora > Mustelidae > Pteronura > Pteronura brasiliensis. The sequence continues at coordinate 206,549 of PJEN01001599.1, read as the reverse complement.
CCGGCACAGCACAGCGCCTGACCTGGCGTTGCGGGGTACGGCGCGGCTGCTGCGGGGTAACGTGCCGCGTGTGCGGACGGAGACCGCCCGCTGTCCGTGACCTACACCACTGCCCTCAGTAGCCCGTGTTCTGAAGAGACGGCGGCTGAGTGGACCAGGGCCTGTTGGCTGCTGCCTCCCAGAGCTGCGGAGGGTGACGGGAAAGAAGGGCGCTGGCCCCGTCTCTCCACGCTAGACAGCCAGGTGAGTGCCCCGGCGTGTGGTGCGTGTCTGCTGGGTGCAGGCCGGTGCAGCCGCGCGTGGAGCCGTGCTAGTCGGCCCAGCTGGGGAGGACTCTGGAGCCGTGTTTCTGTAGTTAGAACCCGAGCAGGCCAGGGCTCTTTGCGGCCTCACCCGAGCGTCACGAGTCAGCGCCACGGGGGGTGTCGTGTGTGGTAACTGCTGGGTTACTGGTGTGCAGGTGCACGCACGGCGCTCGGGGCGCGTTGACTGGACACCAGAACCCGTGTCGTCCCACCATCACCGCTCCTCGTGCTGCTAGACTGAGGGAGGCCGCGTGGGACGGACACCTCCACGGAGGGGCAGGTCTTTCTGCTGGGGTGGGCGTCTGCTCCGCGGGGCGTCCAGCCTCCCTCCTGCTGCTGACAGCGTCAGTCACTCTGTGCTCCCTGGGACCCCAGGGATCATGGGGGCTCCTGGTCCGCGTCCTGCCGTCCCTCAGGCTTCCGTGGGCTCAGCCGCTTCTGTCGGCGGCTGGACGGGAACCAGAGCCCCACACCTTCGGCACCCGCTGGAAGGGCCTAGACCACCACGCCTGCCAGGTGGGCCTCCCGTCTGCTCCTGCCACGTGCAAGACGTATCTGGTCGGGGCTTTCCGAGGCTGGAGCGTCGGCTGTGCCGTGCAGGCCACGGGTCCTGAGCTGTCCCTCTCGCTCTGCTGCTGACCACGTTGCCCAGCCCGTCCTTGGTCCTTGCACGGCAGGGCGAGTCGTCCGGCTTTATCAGCAAGCAGGCTGCACGTGTGCACAGGCATCTCGTGTGGAACGCTGTGGTGGAATCAGTGCTTTCTCCCATCTCTACAACGGGACACAGACCCCTCCAGGTGGGATGGACACGGGGCCAGAGAAGCTGCCTGTTGCCGGGAGTGGGGTCCTGAGGCAAGGTGCCCTGGCCCAGGCGCGCTCGGTCGCCACCAGGCTTTGGGGACGTGGAGAGTCCTACCTTCCAGGTCCGTGTCAGTGAGACGGGAGCGGCACCGGCTTCACAGGCTCTGGAAGGTCAGACGGGGCGGCCTTGCCTGCTGACGGCTCCCGGCATGGCCGTTTGCTGCTGACGCTGTTTTCCCACCGTGGGTGTTGGAACCCAGCAGCCGCTCCCGGGACGTGACGGAGCTGTGTCATCGCGGATGGTCGCAACTGCCCGCACACGAGCATTTGATTGCGAGTCTGCCTCATGTGAGCTGTGTGCGGCCGGTCAGCTCTCCGAGCACAGCCCTCTCTTGATGGCTGATGTCCCACGCTGTCCCCTCACTGCCCACAGCTCTTTTTGTTTCCCTGAAGAAAACCCTCACCCAGATCAGCATCTGGGGGCGCCCGCGTCAGGGCCTTTACTTCGAGTGAGTGCGGGAGCCGCCGGCATGGAATGACCGGACACACTGCACCGTGTGTCGGCCACGGAGCTGGCCGGACCGGCTGGGGGAGGGAGGTCGCCACCGCAGAGACGGCCGTGCGGGTCTGATTGCTGTTGGCTCCGACAGTGTGACAGGGCACAGATGCCCGGGTCTGCCCTCAGCCCACAGCTTTAACAGGCTCCCCCGGCAGGAGACGGGGTGCAGGGTGAGGGAAACAGAGGAAAGGGGGAGGCCCGAGCACCCGGAAGCTGCTTCGGGGGGTTGGGGAAGAGATTTGTGTGGGTCAAGGTGCCCCTGGAACACAATGTGCAGATCAGGGCTGCTGGGGGCTGGTCGCTGTCTGTTCAGGCGTGCCCCGGCTGGAAGCTCAGGTTGCAGACTGGGCGGCGTGACTGCTCGGGTGGTGTCTCTCTTCTGGCCGCATGGGTTTCTCACGTCTTCGCATGAAACTGTTAGCTCATGCCTACACAGGAGGTGTCTTGTTTGGAAAATGCGGCCACAGGGCTACAGGAAGCTCGTAAGGACCTTGTTCAAGACGGGCTCCCGGGTCAGGATGCGGGGAGGGGTCTGGGGTTTTCCTCTGACTGCGTGCAGGGAGCAGCCTGTGGGACCTGTCGTCAGGGCATAAGCCTCCCAGCTCAGCTCCATCAGCCACTCTGCTGGCCCAGGCCTCCCGGCAGGCGGTCTCCAGCGTCTGTTAGAAGCCCCCTTCCTGGCTGTTCTTTCAACAAATCGCAGTCCCCATGGCAACAGGGGACAGCTGAGCAGAGGTGGCTCTAGTTCAGGGTGGGCTGCCCGTCCATGCCTGGCCCCAGCACTCCTGTGCCCGATTCCCCGCGAGTCCCCGGCGAGCCCGCACCTGAGGCTTCGCAGCAGCTGGGTGCATGGCCTCCTCCTGACCCCTCCGGGTCCATTCTTCCCCTGCGCAGCCCTCAGTGCCTGTCCCCTCAGCGGCTCCCGGTGGGGCGGCAGGAGGGCCTCTTGGTGCAGGTGGCCGTCCCCACCAGCGCACAGGTGCACTCAGCCCGTGGATTGCCCCCATGTTTGCTTCAGGAGGCTCAGCGGTTGATGCGTTTGCTGCACGGCGGGTGTGCAGCACACGGGCCCCTCCAGCTGCAGTGCCATCAGCCGGCTGCCGTGCCGGGTGCTCCGGCTGGCGGGCGGACTGTCACCGGCCGGCCCCCGGGTGGGTCCTGCAGATGCCGGGACTCGGGCTCAGGAGAGGACCTCTCGCTGGAAGGGCACAGGGTCCGGAAGGTGTGAGAGCCCAGAGCTGCCTGGGGCGTGGGGGACAGGCCCTGGCATTTGGGACAGCCTGAGTCTATTTGGCACTTGGGCGAGAAGCCCTTCTGCCCGAGACGCGTCCCCGACCGATGGTGCGTCCAGCACCCCGCAGAGGCCGGCTCCGTGCCCTTAGGGCGTGTTCCCATCCATCAGCCACGTCGTCTTCCTGCCTGGGATGCTCGCCTCTGAGAGCTCTTTCTTGAAAATGAACCTGGGAGTTGACCCAGCAAGGCTGGCGCCCACATTGGCCCTGGGACACCTCCCCACAGGAAGACAGGGTGACGTGCAGCGGGGCACTTTCCCACCTGCTGTGACAGGCATGGAGGTCGTGGGCCATCAGCAGGTCAGCCATGGGGAAGAAAGAGCTCAGCTGGGGGACGTGGGACCCCACCACGGCGGAGGTATCCAGTGGAGCCAAGGCTGGTGCGGCTTCCTTACCTCAGCCCATGCTTCTGTGTTGGGTTGTAGGGGACTGTCAGGCGTGAGCAGGGGACAGCCCGTTCCAGGGCCCTCGGCTCCGGCCGCTCTCCCGTGACTGTGGCGGCTGGGAGGGAGGACGTGAAGGACGGGGGCGTGGGTCCAGGGCCTGGGTCCCTGTCCCTACTCTGCTCTCCTGCTCCGAGGCTTTGGACGGTCGTTGGGTCTTGGCAAGCCCTGGGCTCCTTCTGCGTCAGATACCGGGTCAGCAATTACACAGCGAGGTTGCGACAGCAGCAAACGAGGTAGGACGGATCTGGTGGGGGACGAGATTCAAGCTGAAGGGTTGTTAGTTGCTGTTGTCTTTGTGTGGCTGGACTGCATGGAGGCAGAGACATCGTGCCCGCGGGTGGCGACAGTGTCATCCAGGGCCGTTCTCCCTTGGTCAGGAGCTGACAGAGGTGTCTCGTAGCGTTGGATGGTCACGGCATGCTGTGTAAGAAGGCGGCAGAGTGTTGACCGGGTCAGACGCCCTGGTGGTGCACCAGAACGTGCAACCGCGGCTCTTCCCGCCATGGGTGGGGGACGCGTGGGCCACCGTGGCTCCCTGGACATCTACGTGAGGGCGGGAAGAAGGAAGGAAGCCTGGGCAGCTGACGGTCAGCGGGGGCCAGCGGCGGCTCGCGGCGTTCACATCGCGGGAGGGCAGCGTGGGCGGGAGGGCCCACCGCGGTGCCCACACCTCCCCCTGTGTGGACGTGGCCGGTACGGTGACGCCTGCCGCACGTAAACGCAGTGTGTACTGGGTCAGTGCGGTCACCCGAAGCCCAGGAGAGCAAGCAGGAAAGCACAGAGGACAGTCTTCAGCAGGTGCATTGCTATGACCCCTCCTGGGCTGGAGTGGTGGGTCAGGAAGGCTCCCCGACCTCACAACCACGCCGAGGTCGCCAGGGAACCCGCGTGCTGGCTCAGCTGACACTTGCTGGAGGAGACCGTCTAGGATGAAGCTGGGTTTTAGCCAGTTGGGCAGTGGTGACCGGAGCTGAGCCTTCACGGCCGAGAGTCCCCACGTCCTGAGTTTCTTGACTTTTGGACCCTTTCTTCCCGAGCCCGGCCGTCGCCACCAACAGATGCTTTCCTGCGGGGGTGGGGTTTCCGTTCTCTGGGCCAGAGAGCTGGCAGCAGAGACGCCCTGGGCTTGTGATGGCCGCGGGTACCTGGGCTGAGGGGCGGACCCGCATGGACAGCACCGGAGCAGCCCGTGTGCCCCCGCCCCACCAGGACCGTCGCCTCCCTGCTTTCTTGGTCCCAGCATTGCAGGGGAAGGCAGGGGAGCCAGAGCCCAGGGCCGCTTGCTGCGCAGAGGCCTTCTGTCCAGCAGAGCCCTGCCGGCATCACCCCTGCCCACACCCCTGCACGCCAGCTGCCTACTCCGTCCTGCCCTCACACCCAAGCCCTGTCTCTCTTTCCACTTCTGGGGAGAGCTTACAGCGCTGATGCTGGTGGCTCTTCGGGGCTCCAGCCCTTGCCCAGCGCCAGCCTGTCCCTGCCCCATAAGCCACGCCCTGCCTCACCCCTTCCCAGGGGTGGCCAGCTGCGGCCCTCAGCCCCCCAGCCTCCTGGCCCTCAGCCACGTCATCTGTTCTGTGGTTGCCTCAGCTCTCGGCTGTGGCTTTTCCCAGAGCACATTTGCAGACCCCAGTTCCAGGACAGGGGTTCTCAGGGTCCCAGCCTGTTACCTACTAGTTCTGCATGTTCTGGAGTGGGGCCCAGCGGGGGTCAGGCCCTCCCACCTGGCAGGATTAGCGTCTGCCATCCCCACCGCCGTGCGCGGACGCCCCCGGGCACAGACCCACGTCTCACATGTCATTAGACCCACTGCCCACCCTGGCTCTTTGCCCACGGCATGGAATACCATCCATATTTGGGTTTGATGGGAGCAGTGACGCAGAGAGAAGAAAAACGTGCATTTGCACTGCGTTTCCCCGGTTTCGTGAAACTCCCCGAATGGAGGTCTTAACTGAAAAGCAGGTTGATGGCATTTTCGTCTGTGGAGATAAAACCTCATCCTGACCCTACCTGCCCATGTAACACCGCCCAGACTTCTGACCCTGCCACCGGCACCGGCAGCCGCCCGCTTCTCTGTGGGCTGCAGGGAGAAGAGCTGCAGGACAGAGGGAAGTGCAGCCTGACTCCCTCTAATTTGTGATTCTGGTCTGGCAGATGGCTGCTCACCCCATAACACTCGAGTGCGTGGAGACCGAGAACGGGCTGGAAGACGGCTCCATCTCTGCTGCTTGCCGCCGGCCTCGGGACCCAAAAGCTCTCTGTTTCAGGCTGTGGGTCCGTGGTCGCCAGGCTGCCCCAGGGGTCTGCTGGGTCCTGGAGCTACGCCCGGATGGGGCAGGACATCCATGAGGGCCGGTCACGTGAGGCTGGGACAGCTCAAGGGAACTGTTGCCAGGAGTAATCCTAACTTTGACTTCTCTGTGAGAGAAAATCATTCTTGGTGTCGTGAGCGTTTTGTGGACGTCCCGCGATGCCATTCACAATGGTCTGCCTGCTCACTGAACGGTGGGAGCCATTCAGAGGCACCTCCGAAGGCAGAAGCACCGTGTGCGGGTGCTAGATGAGCCTCAGAGGGACGCTGGCCCTGTGTCGGGGACGTCTCTGCACCCTGGAGCCAGAGACTCAGCCACGTGCGGAGGAGACCCACAGCCCGTGGTGCCGGAGTGCAGCCCTCTGCCGCTGAGTCCGTCTGCAGCGGACCTTCCCGACCGCCGCCTGCTTGCGGACAGACGGACGGCTCTGTCCGGCGGTCCTTGGAGAAGATAAATGGAAGCACGAGTTGATGTCGGAAGGGGCTTTAAACCCAGAATGTCCTGTAGCCCCGCAGGGGAAATCGGGGCCTGCCTGGGGTTAGAGAGTGAGCGGGCTCAGTCCCAGACGGGGTTACCCCACCAGCCCGGCTGCGCGTGCCCCCTCATCTCCCTTTTAAGGAACCTGTTCAAGAACCAAAGGTCCCCGTGATTTTCTTATTCTGAAAGAGTGCAGAGAGGGACAGGAACATTTTCGTGCTCCAGGGTGATTTCCGTTCTAAATATGCCATTTATCATCTTTTAATAGAAGTCGCCTTTTTTTATCTGTAATTAAATCTAGAATGCGTAATTTTTTTTGAAGGCCCTCATGGATTTTTGACTTTATTCTAAAAACCGAATGAATGAAAGAATTTCCAGCTTCCGTTTGGTGAATTGTCCCACTTACAATCCCTGCCTTGACACCGTGAACTCCCAAGCACCCGTGACCTGGCCGGCGGGCTGTGTGGCTGCCATCGCGCTCCCTCCAGCCTGGCACAGCCCTGGCTGTCTCTCTGTCCTCACCGGCCCCACGGCCTGCAGCCTCCAGGCCCCTGCTGTACTGAGCTGACGTGTACCTCGCATCCAAGAGCCGTGGGCGCTGGAGGCCTGCGAGCCCAGGGCTGGTTCGCGTCGTCCTTCCTGCAGGTGGGCCCTCTGTAGACCGTTCTGGGCTCCGCCATGACCTTCTTTCCTTGGTTCTGTGATGGAGAAATGCTTGTGGGGAAACACACCTGCGGCTGACTAGGGTGATTCTCCCGGTCTTCCATCCAGAAGACCCCATCCTGGCTCTTGGGGCTGGAAGCAGGATAGAGGCTGGTGCCCTGTGGAACCGTGGACTCGGCCACTAGAGGGTAGGAATGGCCTACCTGCTGTGCGTTCCTTTTCACCCAGGCTGCCAGGAGGCTCGTCTCTACTCTGTGGGCCCCTCAGGAGCATCTCTCCCCCAGGAGGATATGTCAGGTTGTACTGTGTCCTTTGTCCCATCCTGTCCTGTGCCTGTCATATGGACCCTGTCATCCATCACACCGTGTTGTATCCTGTCCCTGCTCCTCTTCCCTTCCAGTGCTTTCTTCTCTAGTCCCTGCTCTTGGTGAAGCGGTGAAGCGAAGTCTCTGAGTCACCACATGTGAGTTCCTAGGTGAGCTTCTCTGTGCCCCCATCTCCATCTGTGACCCCATGTTCACAGAGATATCAGATAACCGGATGGGTCTGTGATACATTTACGTGAAGCGTACAGAGAGCGGATGGAAGCTCCCTGCCGGCACCAGCTGGGGGACAGTGTGATTGAGCCGGTCGTCCGTCTGGTCATCAGGAGCGTGGGCCTTTCTCTCCCAACCCCTACCAGCAGCAAATGTCCCAATGTCCCTCACAGATGAACTTCCATAAGTGGCTCAAATCAAGAATTCCAGGTTATGTAGAAGAAGACAGGACATGAAAAAGAACAAGGGTTGTTCCTAGAAAGATGGGGCCATTGGCACCCTTCAAATACAGTGTCTCTCTCTGTGTAGACAGTTCTGTCTGTGTAGATAGCTCTCTCTGTGTGGACAGTGCTTTCTCTGTGTGGACGGCTCTCTCTGTGTAGACGGTGCTCTCTCTGTGTGGACGGCTCTCTCTCAGATGCTTTACAGACAGAAGCACGGTGGGCGTTCATCCTGGGACAGTCCTGGCAGTGCCAGTCACCATGGGTTGGTGCCTTCCTGCCCCCTGGTCCTCCGGAAGGTGCCGTCTCCTCCCTCTCCTGGAGCACAGAGGTGTCGGGCCACTCGGCCCAGACAGGAGCACACAAGGCCACGTTAAGACGGAGGCCCCCACTCCTGTTCTTCCAGGTCTGCTGGGCCTCATGCCCTGTGGTGGGGAGGGAGCAGGGGAGGACTGAGGCCCCAAACCCCTGGCAGGTGCTGAGCCTCACCGTCCTGTGGTGTGCAGATGCGTGGGGGAGCTTGGTCGGGAGCACCTGCTGCTTGTCCCCGGGAGTCCGGGGCGGACGGAGGACGGAGCCCATCCCTGTGGTCCCACCGCTCCCCCCAGCCCATGGCCTCGGCTTCTCAGCTTTCTTTCGGGAGCCTTGTCTGGTCACGGGGATGGCCAGGGCTCAGGTGCCTGGGCTCCGAGCTCTCACGTGTCTTCAGACTGGGTGTGAGGTGAGCCAGGTTAAACCGAACTTTCCTCGTGCATCCGGCTGTTTTCTACTGGACTGTGCAGAACTGACCCCGTGCTCTGCTGTCCTGTGCTGTGAGGGGCTTGTGCTCTGCTTGGAGGCAGGGGCCTGCCTGTGGCTGGCGTGAACACACGCTTGCAATGCCACCGTCCCCGGAGACACTGCCCGTCGGTGGCCCTGGGAATGCAGAGCACGGGGGCTGCGACCTGGGAGCTGCTCCCGAGGGTCCGGCGTGTGTGCCCAGAGCTGCAGGTGTGGCACGTCGGACTGTGGTGAACCGTGGCCGCAGGGAACTCGCACCCACGGGGCACTCGTTCGCGGAGGGCGGCAGGTGGAGCGTGTTTTAGGTTTGTACCTAACCCGCCCCAGAAGGCCTGCAGGGTCTTCGCCTGAGCAGCGGACCCGAGTGTGCACGTGTGTGGTACATGGGCAGGTGTGCGGGCGAGTATGTTGTCACCTGGTGCAGGAGTGTGGCGTGTGCGTGACGCGTTTCGTGTGTTGTGTGTGCAGGTGCGTGCGTGTAGCGTGTAGCGTGTGGGGGTGCAGTCACGTGTGTGCCTGCAGGTGTGCGTGCTGCGGGTCCGAGGGTGCAGACCGGCCGCTAGCTAACTAGGTGCGAAATGACACTGTGCTGGCCTGGGAGCAGCCCGGGTGCCCCCGTCCCTGACAGGTCCCGACGGTGCCTGAGGGGGCAGCCGCCTCCGTGTGCGTGTCGTGCTGCGTCCCAGCCCCAAGGAGCGGTGGCTGCGGCCCAGGCTGAGTCAGGCGGCGACTCTGATCCCTCTTCTGGTTCTCCTAGAGTGTCTTCGGGAACCCCACTTTCCCCACGCACCAGGTCAGGTCCGCAGCCCTCCCTGGAAGGGTGAGGTCGCCGTGCCCTTGCTCCCGGGCTGCTCTGGTGCTGGAAGCTTGTTCGGGGCCTAAATTTCCGCAGCTGGACCAGGCGCTGAGGCTCCGCGGGCTCTGGCTTTCTCGCTGAAGCAGGGACGGTGTTCCGGTGTTTCTGAGCTCACGGCTGCTGCACGAAGGGCCGCACCCCTGGCTCTTTGGGACTTGCTGGGGTCCAGCAGTTGGACGCTTCCCAGGGAGCAGACGGGCCCGCGCCATTAGCCGCTTGCACTCAGAGTGGCTCGGGTGACAGTGACATCAGTGTTTCAGTGGGAGAACAGCCTCTTTCGGACCCGGTACCAGGTCCTTCCCGCGCTGCACCAAGCGGCCCCGGGTGTTTGTGGCTGGAGGTCACGGTGCCGGTGAGGAAGGAGCCCTTGGCCACAGTGCTGTCCCCCGCTCTTCTAACCACATGCAGTGGCTCCGACCATGGAAACCTCCCCTCCACAGCTTCCTCTGGGTCCGCAGCCAAAATGTTCTCTGGAAACCCCGCAGATGGGGCCTCTGAGCTCCCACTGTGGCGTGGCAGCCATGGCATGGTCTGCCCTCCCCTTGAGACGGCTTCAGCCCGGAGGGATGACTCCGTGGGCCGCCTCCTGCAGAGGCTCACGCATGGCAGCCCACTCCCACAGGACACGTGGCGGCCACAGTGAGTGTGTGGAGAGCCGCCCTTGGCTTCGTCCCATGGTGACCCAGGTCCGCCCTTGTTTCTCAGCGTCTCAGTCGCCTGTGCGTGAGCCGTGGCAGAGGCAGGTGCACGTCTCTAAGCGGAGCCGGGGGCTGGTTCTGTCCTTTCACTTTGCGATGCGGCTGTAGTCGGGCCTAGCTAAGCAGCGGGCGCGGCAGCCTGTCCCGGCCCAAAAGCGAGGCCATGTCAGCTCACGCTGCACGGACATGGGCTTTGTCCCCCGGTGACGTCAGGAGCGTCGGGCCCCAGAGGCCATGAGGCGGTCTGGAAGCAGGAGGCTGGAGCACAGGTCCCGGCATCCCTCTGCCGCGAGGCTGACGCGGCCTCTCCCCACGCCATTCGCACGGACGTGACGAGGATGCTTGGGCCGTGTCCAGCAGCTGGGCTCGTGGGAGTGATGACTGGGGTTACCGTCCGTAGTGGGTAGAACGCTGTCCCCAGAGCCAGTCCAGGTCCCAACCCCAGGACCAGAGACGCAGCCGTACTTGGAAAGAGAGACCCTGTAGATGTCATCACGTCGAGGTGGGTCGTACGGGGTAGGGGTGGGTCCTGGTCACGGAGAGGGAGCTGCCACGTGAGGACAGAGACGCACAGGCTAAGCCTGCATCACGAGGGGGCAGCGAAGGGGGAGGGCTGGCCGGCAGACTGCAGGAGCTAGCCGCGGCAGGAAGATCCCCCCGAGCTCCCGAGGGAGCGTGGCCCAGTGCACGGGCGTGGTGGGAGTGTGTGTGTCCAGAGCCGCGGGGGCCGTGCGCTGGCTGAGACCATCGCGGCAGCACCGGCTCTGGGACGAGCCCGGTCAGCCTGAAGCGGGGAAGCGGAGCTGCCCAGCGCAGTGGGTTGTGGTCTCATCCCTGTAACCGGCTCCTGGGTGGTTATTGAGAAAACCCCGACGTGCCGCGCCGTAGGTCTGCGAGACTGAAGCTTTCTGCCCAGAAAGGCTCATTGCTTAGTCATGGACGAGGCCAGCGGGGCCCACGGGAGCCGTAGGAGACCTCGGGGTGTGTCCTGCCCACAAGGAGCGGGACCACAGCCCCTCCGCGGGCCGCCAGAGAGACGTCCGTCTGCCCTGCCCCGCACTGCTCCCACGTCAGCCGAGCTCGGCGTTGGGGTTTCCTGCCGTCGGTACAGGGAGCGCTCACACGTGTGCTCACTCGGCAGGGACGCCGTGTGGACAGAAGTCTTCCCGAGCTGCCGGGTCTGGGTACCGAGCAGGGCGGGCCGAGTGTCCGTTCACAGGCAGCGTGGCAGGGACGAGCCCCAGGCCCCACCTCCGCCCCGGGTCCCCTCTGCTCCGCCACGGTCACTGCCCTTGGCAGTTGCCTTTCTTGTCCGGCCTCTGTCTTCACCACCACCCTTCCCGGAACTCCAGAGAGCGGGCAAGGGCAGATCCGCTGGCTCTGGCTACACTGCGTTGGGCCTGGAGCCGCCGTCGCCGTGTGGGGCCGGGCAGGGAAACCCTCCCTCTCACCTCTGCCTTCGTGCCCCGGGCACATGCACGGGCAGCAGGACAGCCCAGGTGCAGGAACAGCGATGCCACCGCAGGCCTGGCCTGGTCCGTGCTGCTGTGTGGTCTCAGGCAAGTGACAGCCACTCTGGGCCACAGGGTAGGGCCCCCGGGACGTGGGAGAAGTGAGTGAATGAGGAGTCGGGGGCTCAGTGCCAGGCCCGACAGTCGTGAGACGCAGAAGCCGGCTACAACTGTCACCCCAGCCCCGGCCACCCTGCCCCCTGCCCCCCCGGGCCCTGTCCGTCCCCTCAGCAGATGTTTACTGAGCCCCCACTTTGGGACAGACTTTGTATGAGCTGCGGGGAACCTGCCACCTGCCGGACCTGCCCTTCTGGGCTCGGGGTCTCGGGGATGTCCATGCGCACACGTGTAATGAGCAGAGGAGGGCAGGGCAGGCCTGGGACCCAGCGAGGGATGTGGGAGCACATGAAGGTCGTGCCAGTGGGAGGGATGCGAGCACCGTGCAGCTGCACTGTAGCCTGGGGGATGGACGTGGCGGGTGGGTCCATGACTGTTTCTTGTTCTTCACCTGAGTTAGGAGCTGGAGCGGCGAACGGGGGGTGGTGGCGGCAATTCCTGTGCCCACAGGCACCAACGGGAGCAGATGGACCCCGGCTACAGCCAGCCGAGAGGTGGTGGGCACAGAGGGGGTCCCCGGGGAGGCAGCCGTCCCGTCGTGGCCACTGTGTCCATCCGTGGCTCTTCTTGTGAGGTTTACGAACTGTAAGGTTACTCCGCGTCAGGTACGTGTGCCTCTCTTGAGTGTTGAGCTGGCACTTAGAGGCCTGTGACCCTAGCGTCTTTCCCAGCGGACACTCCTGTCCCTGGTTCTGTGCAAGTCAGGCAAGTGTCCTTCTCTTCACTTGAGAAAACACTGACCTGTGAACAATTAGAGGGGAAGCTCCATGACGACCCAGGCGTGTTAACGAAGAGACAGCCGTCCGCTGAATTCTCAGTTCGGTCACGATTGGGCACACTAGAAGCTCCTTCAGATTAAAAATAGAGCGGGCAGAGTACAAGCAGGTTAGCAGGGTCACCGCAGAATCAGGAGCGCAGGAGCCCCATGAGGCAGAACCTTCCCCAGGAGGAGGTAGTTGTGTGAGAACTGACCTGAGATTCGGCCAGTAAAGGGTTAGTTGGAAATGTCCCCTAGCTGACCCCAGAGGCCCTTAGAAGGTTTTAAACGCTGACCCAGCCCTGGGCACATGGCAGAAACTTGGTTCCGTTGAAAATGAGTACAAGAGTGACTTAAAAAGTGGTTCTTCGAGCCCGTTGTGTGGCTGGATGGTGGACAGGATGAGCACGTGCTTCCCAGGACCCCAGGGCGCAGGCGACGTCCTCTGTCTGGCGGTGGGACGGGCATCGCGCGGTGATAGGTTGGGTGTGATGTGTCTTACAGAGCATCTGTTAAGGAGACCTCCCGGGGTCTGGGGGGGCGTGACTGCCTTCTGGGCGGTGATGAGCAGGTTGAGGGAGCCGGCAAAGCCGTGTGGGGTGGGAAGGCGTTCCCGCCGAGGCAGGCACGGCCAGAGTGTGGCACAAAGGGGGTGCTGGAAAGCTGGGCTGGCGGTGGCCATCCTCCGTGGGCAGCCAGAGAGCGGACAGGGTGGAGAAACCAGGGAGAATGAGTGCTGGGCCGTGGGGCTTGGAGCATGAACGCAGGCAGGAGGTGACAGTGATGGGGTTTGGAGATCAACGGGGCAGAGAGGAGGACGGTGAGGGCGAAGTCAGGAACGAGCGGCTGCCAGACCCCCAACTCTGTCCACATGGAGACAAGGAAGCAACGATGGACCCATCGGGTGGGACGGGACGGGGCCGTGGTGTCTGCCACAGAGCCTGGTCTGGGGCAGAGGGTGTGGAGCCCGGTGCCGCCCGTGGACACACCCGACGGTCCAGGAGGTATGGGGCCCACCCCACGGCCGGGCCTGCTCGGAGGCCACGGAAGGCATCTGAAGCATTTGCTGGACAAACTGCATCGTGGGAGAGAATGTGTGTTTGCCCCGGACCGCCCTCCCCTGCGAATGCAGGTCCGGTGGTGTTTCCTCCTCCCTCCCTTCCATCGTCCCCATCCCGGCGGAGGTGACCCCAGTCCCTCTCAGGGTACGGGTCCGTGCTGGCTTCCTTTGTAGGAGCGATGCCCGCCCTGTCACCTGCCCAGGAAAGGTCCAGGGGGATGCCTGAGAGCAGCGCCACATCGTCCCTTGTGGCCACCTCCACTTCACGTGTCCCCAGCAGCCGGATTCCGAAGGGAGGCGCACGAGCTTCCACGCTGGCCCTGGGGTATCCCCAGATCTTCCTCAGCCGAACACTACTCACGCGACTGGAAGCTTACACTCAGCTTTCTGGAACACGCGGTTACGTTTAAATGCTTTTCTCTTACCACATAATCCGAGTGTCTTGAGCGACTTAGGACAAGACACACTAAGACAATTTGTTTCCTGCCACGTCTTCCTGCTCGGCCCCCACAGAGGTCCCGTGTGCGGTGGCCCCGAGCCCGCCCCATCCCGCACTCTCCACACACATCCCACAGCCGAGCTTCTGTACCGCTGCAGCACCGAGAGGCAGGGCCTCCCCGTCTCCCGAACTTGTCCAGTGGAGCCCCAGATGGAGGCGCGGCGGCCGCTCTGAGCCCCGGGGCACTTTTCGGTTGGTTCCTCATGGGGCATATGCCCCCACCACGAGCTTTTCCAAACCGTCACTGGTGTGAAGCCTGTCTCACACCCTCGTGCTTTCTGAGATTCCCCCACAAGCCACCACACCTCTCCCCAGCCACAAACCCCTTTCTGGGTCAATTTATGAAAATCACTTCCACTGGCCTCGTTTGTGGTTGAAAGAGTAACCCGCCCCCGAGTCGGTGATGGCGAAAAGACAGAGCTGTGTTTGTGACGGGTGACGTGCCCCGGGGGTGCTCAGAGGCAGGAGTGGGTGGGGCCAGATGGCACAAGGGGGCAGGGGTGTGAGTCAGGCGGACACAGTGCGTCTCAGGCCCTCCCAGCCCATACCCTGTGTCCTTGCTGGCAGCAGCCTGGAGACGCGTGGCCCCATTGGAACATGGTGGCTCGAGAGGGCGGCGTGGCTGGCCAGCTGTGCTGCTGCCACAGGTTTCCTCCAGAAGGCCCCTGCGTGTGGCCGAGAAGGGACGAGCCCACCCCGGGGGTGATGACGACCCAAGGCTGGCCCCAGGAAGCATTTCTGGCCGTGAATTTCTGAACCAAACATCACTGAATTTGTTATTTAGAAAACTATCCCCGAAATCAACCACAAAACCCAGGGTCGTTGCTTTTCGAGGACTTCAGGGAAGGCTTTCCGTCGATGCTCATGATCTCGTTTTCACCGTCGGAGTTCTGCTTTGTCCTGAAAAGAATGCCAGAAGCCAACGAACAAATGAACGGACAGCAAAGGAGATCACTTAACGATAAGAAAATGTTATGCATAATAAATATTAGCGTGTGTTTAACAAAAAAATCTCCTCCAGTAGAAGTCATTCCCGTGTTAATTCAATCCTGCTGTGTCAGATGATACAGTCTCAGCTTTAGTGCCCAGGGACCTTTCCTGGATCAGAGGCCAAATTTCCGTCACCTGATGAGCTCATCGGATGTGACAGCCCCGGCGCGGACGGGGAGTCTCCTGTCAGGAGCTTTTCGTCAGAGACAAAGGGGCGAACGTCTATATCCACTCCCCCCCACGCAGGAGTTACACCGGCTCCTTCCCGGCCTCCGCGTCGGCCTGGTAATCCTTGCAAATCCAGACGCGAGCGCTTCCGTTCCGAGCTGGCTGTGCCTGCAAAGCTGCGTGCGGACGCCTGGCAGCCTGGTCTGTCTAAGTTCGGCGTGTTTTGACATGTGAATTTACACGAGGCATATTTGATCAGCCACAGTGACGTGCTAATTGGATTCATCTGTGAACTGGGTAAGCACGTTGGAGAGAAATGAAGTGCACTTGCTACCAGCTGAGGCACTTCGTGACCAGCACGGCCACCATTGACACGCGGAGGGTGAAGGCGCCAGGCGCGCGGTGCGGACACACGACGGCCCTCGTGCCAGGGCTCCTCCAGCTGCGCGCTCCGGTGTGCGAAGCTACTGCATCGGGCCCGTCCTCGTTCTCTTTGGGCCGAGCCTGCAGATCCCTCGGGCCGCCGCACACCAGAGAAAGCGGTAAATCCATGATGAGTGTGAGCACGGACGTGTGTGCGGGTGTGAGTGCAGGTGAGTGTGCGGAGGCACGTGTGAGCACACCTGAGCGCACGAGCTCGAGCGTCTGCGTGTGAGCCCGGCGTGTGTGCGAGCGTGCGGCTGTGCGGTGAGTGTGAGCGCAGTGCGGGCGGGTGAAGGTGAGTGGAGGCGTATGCGAGTGTGGAGGCATGTGTGAGTGTGAGCGTGTGAGCGTGTATAAGCCGGCAGAGGGCAGGAGCGAGTGAGCCACGAGTGACTTGTGTGAGCGCTCGCAGGTGTGAGCGTGTGTGCCGAGGACGGGCTTCCTTCCAGCTGGCCCCGAGTCAGTCGCAGCTTGGGGCGTCCGTGGCGTGGGACTCGGGCCGGCCGGCCGGCGCCCTCCGGCGTGCTCTCCCGTGGGCGCAGACGCCCGGGCTCCAGGATCCCCACCGGGCTAAGCCTCCGGGTCGGCAGGTACAGGGCCAGAGTCCGCGGGCTCCCTGCCCCCCCACACCCTCCCTGCACGTGGCGGCTGCCCCGGTTCTCTGGCACACCTCGCCTTCGTGGTCTGCCGTCAGAAACCAGCAAAGGGAGGCAAAGCGCGAGCTCATCTGGGTCCGGGGCCCCCGTGGCCCTACCAGCGTCTCGCGGTCCTTCAGCCCTTCTCGTCACACACTTGCTCACTTGTGCTCTGTGCGTGGCACGGGCAGTGTCTTCCTGTGCTCTTGTGGTTGGGGACGGACTTTGGAAGTCCAGCGGCCACTCCGCGTGAGGCCGTGGGCGTGAGTGGCCGACCCAGTGCAGCTGCGTGGGGACAGGGCTGGCGCAGCCTCCGTGTCTCCGGTGTCTTCCTGTGTGAACGTGACGGGGCAGGGATGGATAGATTTTCCTCTTCAGTACACAGGCCTGTGGGGAGCCGGCGGAAAGGATTTGCAAGGCAGGGGTGGGGAAGGGTGGTGGATCCGCCCCAGCCCAGCCCTCGGGGGAGGGTCCCGTCATAGGGCGCCCCCCTGGCATGGCAGTGCCACCTGCGCCTGCAGAAGGCTGGGGACCACACAGAGAGGCTGCGGCACGTGGCTCTCCGAGCCCTCAGGAGGGAGGAGTCAGGATTGTTGCTGGCACCCTCTGGGTTCTCCGTGAATTACTGGAGGACTTCCTGGAGGCGGCCGGCTTGAGCCCCAAGGTCACAGTCGCCATCAACTTGCTGCTGCTGGTTAGGCTGGAAGATGCTGAGCTCAGCAGATGGTAACGAACATGGCGTCCCCAAGTGCTCATGACCCCTGACTTAGTAAGTGGTGTATTCTATGAATTACGGGTATTTTTGGTCCTAAGAGGATGGAGAAATCAAAGACTCGTTGCTTTTAAAACAGCCCATGAAAGTCTGTGTCTATTGAACGGTTGTACTCTTTGCACCGTGATTGTGTCAACGGTGTTTCACGTGGAACCTGTCTTAGGCCGCGTAAGGAGTGGTTTGGCTTGGGCACATCTTTCCGGAATATGCTCGTTTTAGGAGCCGGGTGCCTACAGCTCTGCTCTTTCTTTATTTTTGGGCTGACAAGAGGGGATGGTTAACGGTGGGTGACGTGAGCCCGGGCAACCCCCTCTTTAAGCCGGCACAACGGTGGCCAAGCCGTGATGACTGAGCACCTGGTGTCTGCCGGGCGGCGTTCTTAGAGATGAGCCAAGTGTCAGCCTCCAGCTTGCGGTGGGAACCACGAAGTTGGCCGGGCTTCCTGGGGAGGGAGTAGGAGACAGGGCAGGGGAAGGCCGGCTGGGAGCAGGATCCACCGAGAGTGGACAGCGAGGGCAGCACAGGGATCCCCCACCACAGTGCCTGGAGACGGCAGGGACGGCGGCCAGCGGATGGAGGGGTTCGGGGGAGGCAGGGGGAGGGCAGAGCAGCTCAGTTCTCTGGAGGAGCGGAGTGATGTCGACAGGAGGCAGTGGGAGAAAAGTGGGAGGGGACGGTGGGATGCGGCAGGTCTGGAAGGCCGGACGAAGGGGTCAGTGGTGCTTTGCCTTCCGAGACCTGAGCCGGTGACCGTCTACCCCTCTCAGCGCACCCTTCCTCCCCCAAGAACGGTAGGAACGGTGGCCCCTAGGCACAGCGCCTGCCGTGAAACACCAGCTTGGACACGTCGGCTGCCTGTATCTGCACAAGCAGACGAACACCTCACTCACACGGTTCCCCAGAAATGGAGGGGCGACCGCCCAGCCCAGTGCAGAGCGAAGCACAGAGGTTTCCGTCCAGGGACCCAGCCTCAGAGGGCGGAGGCGAGGGTGCTGTTCTCGTCACTCCCCTGTGACTCGTGTGCCTATGAATGAACGTTCGAGGCTGCAGAGCCCTGGCACGCTGCCCTGCCACTACGAGAACGTGGGTCTGAGGAAACGAGGACGGGCGGGAGAGACCTGGGGACGTGCAGAGGGAGAGGGGCTGTCCTCCTGCAGGTCTGTGTGGCCGCAAGAGAAGACGGGTCCACAGCCGCCGCACTCGCACGTTACGGCACGGCGTCCCCAGCATTCTGCTATGTGTCCAAACAGAAAAGTCAAAGAACGGAGCCTAACCGTGTGTGTGCACAGGTGCGTGCGGGCGTGTGTGTGTGTGTACGTGCCCACATACAGGGACTCGCACGCGTATAGGATCATTAGTCTTTACACGTGTGTTTTTAGGAGGAAAATGACCTCGTGAGAGAGGTCTGTGTGCTACTCTGGCTGCCGTCCACGTCTGCCCGTCCTCTCTGTCCCTGTTACTGCCCCGTCCTGCCACCCCGCCTCAAACTCGATGAGTATGTGTCCCAACGCCAGGTCTCTGTGCACAGCCCCAGCCTGACTTTCTGAAGTGCCACTTGGGTCAGGAAGCTCCAGGTCACCCCACTGCTGAGCCTTGGCCGTCGGTCTGTCCGTCCAGTCCCAGGTACCAGCTACATGCTCCCCGGCCACAGCAATGTGCTGTTGGGTCTGTAGTTCTGTCACGGCGCCCACGCCACTGTGCCCATAGACGGGGCCCTGCCAGCCCTTCCCTGAGCCTGCGATGTCACCTCAGCCCTCTCTTGGAGCTGCTGCCATCTGTTTTGGACGTTGTCATGTGTGTCCCTCCTTTTCTTCCTTGATCAAAGCCCACCTGTGGGAGGGAAAGGAAACTAACCACCTACCTTGGCTCATTTTGTCAGTAAATATGGTGTGTGCTTGACTGCTCGAACCTGACTCCTGCGGCCGTGTCTGTGCCATAGCCAAGCCGTGTGTCGGGAATGGCGTCCCTCTGTGTCCCCTGGAGAGGGCGCCCACGTGTGTGAGGTACACTCTATGTGGGGGAGGCACCCCGCTGACACTGGGGAACAGGTGCATTCTCATGGGACGGTAACGCACCCGGAGGCTCCAGGCAGCAGGGCGAGAGCTGGCCTCCCCTGCGTGTCCGCAGCTCCCTTCCTTGTCACTGGTCTGCCTCCCGCCCCTCCACTCTGATCTGGAAGGATTAAGGTTAAATCAAAATGAAGCATGTGATGGATTTAGACGGACCTCTTGGCAAGCGTGTGGGGCTGGCACAGAGCTAGGGGCACAGCCGGGGAGGGAGGAGGAGGGCTTGGCTCTCCAATGGAAGCTGAGGGATTCCGGCTGAGAAGGGTGTTCCCACCGCCCCGAGATGGGGATCCAGGAAACGTGCTGTAGGAGACCAGGCACATCTCCACACATCTTCCCTTTGCGCCGACCGAGGTTGCTCCGGCAGCTCCTGGATGCCCTCCTGGGTGTCGGCTGCGACATCGCTGGGAGAACGTGCCACAGGAGGAGGTCACGGACCGGCACGAGGTCCCCAAGGACAGCGCCAGGACAGGCAGTGCCAGGGCTCCAGGACCCGGCACTTCCTCCGGGGGGTCACCGGCCAGCCAGCAGCTGCTCGCGAGGCCTTTGCTCTCCTGAGTGCTCGGGCTCCAAACGATGCGACTGAAGATTTCACTGTGTAATCTCTGAAGTGTCTTCCCCTCAGCGGAGCCTTGGGTGCACCTGCCGGGCACGCAAGCCGCCTGCGCCTCCCCCAGCTTCCCCTCGGTCGTGTGACCTGCTCCGTGCGTCTTCTCACCGATGCGAGTCCCGGGAACGCGGCGCCGGCCAGCTGCCTGTGGCCTTGCCCTGGGAGCCACAAGCTTTACACGGGAGAATGAAGGTCTGCAAACCTCACGAATGTAAACCTCTTTCCAGTTCTCATTTTTATGGTAAAAAGAACTTCATTCTCCGGCCTTTGGGAGCCTCCTGGCATGGGGACGAGCTAAGCTTTCCTTCCTCACAACTGTCTCTGCCAGAAACACACGCGACACTGCCCGTGGCGGATGTTCCCCCGACGCCGCAGCCCCTTCCGGCCGAAGCAGCCCCAGGTCTCCTCTGTGCGTGGCCTTTGGGGTTTGAGGCGTAAGCCCCCAGTCAGTGTGGGACACACACGCACACACACGGGTGAGCTCAGTGCCAGTTTGACGGGTAGAGCCGAGTTTTGTACTTAAAGTCCGGGAAGTTACTTAGAGACACATAAGAGCGGCGAGCAGTCCGGATCCCGGCCCTGTCCAGGCAGTCGCCCGGGTCCCGCTCCGCGTGCTCGTGGCCACAGTTCGCTGCTCACCGTCGTCCCGGCTCCAAAGCGTCTGAGTGGCTTCCAGGCGCCCTTCTGGGGAGCTGTCGTCCCTGAGGTACGCCCCTCGGTGCTGCCTCCTGGTTAGGCTGAGCGTCTCGGAGCTTGTGTGCCTGAGAGCACGTCTCATCCAAGCCGCCCCGATGCTCCTGCCGGGGGACTCGTGTGGTCGTCTCGGCGGCGGCCGCCGTCCCGGCGCCACGCCCTCCTTCCCTGCTGCTGTCCCCGCACACGGACTTGGTGTGCCGGCAGTGTCACCGGGACTCGGGGTCTGGAGCCCGGCTCTGCTCACGGCTCTGAGCCATGTCTTTGCTCCTCCCGCCGCAGCTGCCCTGTCCGATCCCCTCACAGGGGCTCTTTCTTTGGGGGTGCAAGTACTTTAGAATGGCTCCAGAGTAGTCCCTGTTTAGTGGGCACACAAAGGACACGCGCGTCGGAATGCTGCTTTTTGTTTTTAATGTCTGCGGAGGCGAGGAGCCTGAAGGGAGAGAGGGGGCAGGAGTCAGACGGGGACGGAGGAGCTGAGAAGAATGCCCCGCTCTGTCCAGGCCTCCCGCCCCTCTGTCCCTCCCACCGTCCCGTTCTCAGCCCCCGTCCCCGTGCATCCCGCGTTCGCTGCCCGTCCATCCCCTTTCGGTCGGCCTCAGGCCGCTGTGCTCAGGGCAGTCAGGAAACCGTGCGGTCAGGTCAGGTCGGCCTCAGCTTCCTGATGCTGGGGCCGACGGGGTCACCTTTTTGAGGATGGTGGTGCCATGATGAACTATAAAACGTGAGCTTGGGCTTCTCTGGCCGGCGCGTCACTGCCCGTGGCACTGCGACCGCTTTCTTGCTTTTGCTGAGTCCGTCCCGGGGCCTTTCAGGATCGTCCGCAGCTGCAGGTGGGCAGTTGCTCTGGTGCCCTGGGATTCAGGACAGGGTTTCGTGAGCGGGTCTGTAAACGTCACGTTTTGCTTCCTGGCCACCCTGTCCCTGCTCAGAAACGGGTCTCCTCGCAGCGGACCTTCGAGGAGGGGGGCAGACCCTCTTCCCCTGGGTGCCTTCTGGCCTTCTGCTGCCGACACCCGACGGCTCCCGTGGCGGGGGGCGGTCTGCGTGGGGACACGGTTTTGCCCGTGAGTGTTTGTGTTGAAAAACTCAGCAGCCCTTTCACATCAGGCAACAGGAGTCCTGCTGCTGTCCCATCGCCAGCCTTGCACGGAATCAGCGCGGAGGACTAGAGACGACAGTCCCGTCCGCACGGGCTGTGGAATCCTTGCATTTCTTCCCGTAGATCTGAGGCGCGCTTTCCCCTCGCGCCGTGTGTGATCTCACCAGCCCTCCCCCACGCTTGGGCCTTGAATTGAACGTCCCTGCTGTCCCTGCTGTCTTGCGCTTTCCTCGACGGCTGCAGAATGGCCAGATGATTCCCGCACCTTCCAGAGACGTCATGAGTGTGTGTGTGTTTGGAGTTCACAAATGAGGACGCCGCAAGCTTTCCCTCCGGCAGGGCCACGCAGCAGAACATCGGGTGTTCCCAGGCGCTTCCTGAGCACCTGTTTTCCAGCAGGCGTGGGCCGCAGAGGTGCATGTCAGCGCTTGCTTCCCGGCGCGTGGACCGCGGGCGTCCCCTACCACAACCCGAGGCATCAGCGAGACCCTGACTGGGGTTCCCGACCGGCCGTGTCTTGTCAAGTGTGGCTGTGTGCTCGGACCGGCAGCGTCCCTGCTCTCCACGGTGTTCACTGAGGAGCGAGGAAAACCGACAAGGAACAAGTCAACAGCACATATTTGACCGTGAAGGGATGTGATGAAGATGCTGAGAGCAACGGGTGCAAATGGAAATATTATATCCATCATGTTCAGTATTAGTTACAGTACATGATCTTTCATTTCTTTCTGAATTTGTCATTCCTGCGGGTGGAAGGGCCTGACCTCCGAGGCCCAGCAGCCGCACAGAGAGTGCGGGCGGAGTCACGCCTCCGCTTTCCCCACGCTTGCACGGCTCTTAGGGGCCTGCTGCTCTGCTCTGGCGGGACTTCTCGCCGACTGGAGTACTTAACCAGAACCGCCCTCCGTCGTCCGTGTGCTGCTCCCCCCGAGCTAACCACGAGGCATCTGATCTGATCCCCAGCCTCGACGTTTCTGGCCCCTGGCTTCTCTGTGCTGTAAGTTTGGAAATTCATTCATTCGTCCGGATGTGAGGTCTACACGTGATTTAGGTGCTTTGAGACATGTACTCCCTGGTGTGTCCTGCTACCAAATGGAGAAATGTCCCAGCACAGCTCACAGGCGAAAGCGCGTGTCCTCCAGAATCTCTTGGCGCCTTTAATTACAACCTCTCTTAATACAGGACGTCTCTCTGTTGACATTGAGCTCCTTGAAGGCCTAATACAGGTAACACCTGTACACAGAGAACTCAGAACCATGAGATTAGTAAGTGCTCTGCAAGGTACAAGCATTAATAAAGGAGCTAGACATGGCGTGAAGGGAGTCTGTCTTTTCAAACACAGACTTAATCATTCGCAAGAGGCGAAGAAGTACAGGAAAGAGTCGCGTGACAGGTAGCCGTTAGCACAGAATGACACGGACCTTACAAGAACCAAACCCACATAAACTTAGTTCCTTTTTTCTGGACCTAAGTAAGTGTTCACGTGTCTCTTTGGCTGTAGGTTTCCCAAGAGGAAAAATATTGAGTATTTGTAGTTTTCAATTATTTCTTTATGTCAGCAGTCTTAAGAACTACTTGGGGAAAATTAAATTTTTATACAATGTATTCTTATTCTTACTTTTAGCTTCCTCTAATAATGACTGGGTCTTTTTCAAGTGCCTCAGCTTTCCTCCTATTCCTGCAATAGTCCCAGCAAGCTTTCTCCCCTGCCCCAGGGCCTTTGCACTGCTCTTCCCAAAGCCTGGAATGTTTCCCCTTAGATATTTGCATAGCTCTGTACATACATCTGATTCTCACCTACATTATTTTCCTTCTCACTGAAGAGTTTCTTTTAACATTTCTTTCAAGGCAGACCAACTGTTGATAGAATCCCTCAATTTTTGTTATCTGTAAAAGAATTTCTCCTTTACTCTCGAAGAATAATTTCACTGGATACAGGACTGATGGGTCAGTGTGTTGTAACATCTTAGGTATTTAATTTCATTCTCTTCTTGCTCGCGTGGTTTCCGAAACAAAGCCAACGTAAGTCACCTTTGCTTCTTGGCAGGTTACGTGTTTTGTCTTTGGCTTGTTCAAGATTTTCTCTTTGTCTTTGATTCTCTGCAGTTTGAATATAATATGCCAAAACGTGGATGGGGTTGAGTAATAATGATCGACGCTCTCTGAGCTTCCTCAATCTGTGGTTTACTGTCATTAGTTTTGAAATTTCTAAGCCATTATTATTTGGAATCTATCTTTCTTCTGTTCCTTTCTTTCTTGTTCTTCTGGTCGTCCCATTACGCATGCAGTGAACCTCTTGTAATGTGTCCCACAGTTCATGGATATTCTTTCCCATCTTGTCATTTTTCTTCTCTTTGCGAGGCCGTTTTAGGGGTTTCTGTTGACGTATCTTCAAGCTCGCTGGCTCTTCTGTTGGCCCCGCGTAGGTTTACCCGTGAGCGTGTCAAAGGTATTCATTGTTTCCATTACATGTTTGATTTCTAACATGTTCTCAGATTTTCCATTCCTCTGCTTACTCACTGTTATTACACGTTGCCCACTTTTTCTGATGAAGCTCTTAGCCTATTAATCACGGATATTTAAGTTTTTGGTCTGATGATTCCAAACTCTCTACCATGTCAGAGTCTGATTCTGATGCTTGCTTTGTCTCTTCACACTGTCTTTGTGGTTTTGCCTTTTATCTTGCCTTGTAGTTTTTGTTTAAAGCCAGCCGTGACCTACCAGACAAAAGGAACAAGCAAATGGGCCTTTGGTGTGGGGTTTATGTTTATCTGGCCATGACTGGGCTCTGTTGACTGTGTGCCGTGGCTGTAGGTGGCAGAGGCCAGGATTTCCTCTAGGGACCTGTTTTGTTCCCTCCATTTTCTTTAGGTTTCCCTAGAGACTTTAAAGATAAGGTCTGAGCTGTGCAGTTCTTGTAGCTGTAATTCCCCAGATGGGCACTGTCGTGGTGAGGGGTGGAGGGACAGGAAGTTATAGTCCTGTGATCACGTCTCATAGTCTTTGAGTGGCCAGTGCCTGAGGCTGTGACCTTCACACGCACCTCTCAGCCCTCTTTCTTTCTCCCTGAGAGATACGGGTGGGATGGAGGGGGTGGAATGGGCTCTGTGGAAACAGACTGTTGATGGATGAATGGATAAAGAAAATTTGGCACACACACACACACACACACACACACACACCATGGATATTGTTCAGCCATAAAAAGGGAACTCTGCCATTGGCAACAACATACATGAAGTTTGAAGGCATTATACTAAGTTAAATAAACCAGCATTTATAAGGTTATAAATGATAAAACATTTTATATTTGTATCTTTGAGGTGTTACAAATGTTATGTATTAATATACACTATACATTTATGGGTAAACACTTTGTATTACATATGTTGTAAGATTTTATCACTTAATATGTAGTATTACATTTGAGTACTAATCCTTTGTCAGTAAATTCTACATGCTATGAAAATAAAGATACTGCTTATTTTTTATCTTTCTATATGGTATCTTTTGCACAGAATTTTCTAGAAGTTAGGCTTATCAAATAGATCGATACTTGCTTTATAGTTTGGGCTTTTTGGATCTCTGTTGTGGTGTCTTTCGTTATAGTGATGTCACAAAAATAATTGCTGGTATCCTCTTCCAGAATTTTAGGCTTTAATCCATCTGGAATTTTTTGCTGTTGTTGAGAGGTAGAATTTTTTTAATTTTTTATTTTTTATTAACATATAATGTATTATTAGCCCCAGGGGTACAGGTCTGTGAATCGCCAGGTTTACACACTTCACAGCACTCCCCATTGCACACACCCTCCCCAATGTCCATAATCCCACCACCCTCTCCCGACCCCCCTCCCCCCAGCAACCCTCAGTTTGTTTTGTGAGATTAAGAGTCTCTTATGGTTTGTCTCCCTCCCGATCCCATCTTGTTTCATTTATTCTTCTCCTACCCCCTTAACCCCCCCCACATTGCATCTCCACTTCCTCATATCAGGGAGATCTTATGATAATTGTCTTTCTCTGATTGACTTATTTCGCTAAACATGATACCCTCTAGTTCCATCCACATCATTACAAATGGCAAGATTTCATTTCTTTTGATGGCTGCATAGTATTCCATTGTGTATATATGCCACATCTTCTTTATCCATTCATCTGTCAGTGGACATCTAGGCTCTTTCCATAGTTTGGCTATTGTAGACATTGCTGCTGTAAACATTTGGGTGCACGTGCCCCTTCGGATCACTACATGTGTATCTTTAGGGTAAATACCCAGTTGTGTGAATGCTGGGTCATAGGGTAGCTCCATTTTTAACTTTTTGAGGAACCTCCATGCTGTTTTCCAGAGTGGCTGCCGCAGCTTGCATTCCTACCAACAGTGTAGGAGGCTCCCCTTTCTCCGCATCCTGCAGGATAGAATTTTATCTCTGTCCCCATAGTCAGCTGTCCTAGTACCTTTTACTAGGTGGTTTAAATATCCTCTCTTCCTCTGACAGGTGACGTCACATCTGTTCTGTGACATCATATATGTTTTATACCCCAGTCCCACATGCAGATACTATCTTCCTAGCTTCTGAGTTTTGCTGTTGATTGTATTTATCCATCTTGCCAAGATCGTGCTTGTCAAGTTCCCAAGAAAGACTGATGAGATTTTTCAATCAGGGTTCTGTTTATCACATAGCTTAGTTTGGACAGAATTGGCACATATCCAATCTTGGGTCTTCCCATCCATGTAACATGGTGAATTTAGGTTTTTATTATCATTTATTGAGTTATTCTTTTCTTGTATTAGTTTTCCTTTTAAGTTCTTAAGATATATTTTGTAAAGTTTTTTGAAGTCCTGTAACATGAGTGGATTATTTTTAAATTAATTTCTAGTCATTTAAAAATGTTTAAAATTATTATGGTATAGCAATTATAGAAAACAATGAATGCTCTTCAAGATTTTAAAAATAGAGATACCTTGTGATTCAGCAAGTTCACTTTTGGGTATTTATTTAAAAAAAAAAAACCCAAAAGAAAAATAAAATCACTATGTTGAAGAGATAGGTCACCTGTGTTCGGTGAAGTGTTATTTAAAATAGCCAATATGTGGAAACAGATTGTTGATGGATGAATGGATAAAGAAAATTTGGCACGCGCGCGCACACACACACACACACACACACACACACACACAGGATGGAATATTACTCAGCCATAAAAAGGGAACTCTGCCATTGACAACAACATACATGAAGTTTGAAGGCATTATGCTAAGTTAAATAAACCAGGCAGAGAAAGACAAATGCTGTATGATCTCACTAATATGAGGAATCTAAAAAACCAACCTCATAAAATGGGAAAATTGTGGTTGCCCAGGGCGGGTAGGGGGAGGTTGGGAATGGAGAGATGTTGGTCAAAGGATACAAACTTCCAATTACAAAATGAGTAAGTTCTGGGGATCTGATATCCAGCGTGGAGACTATGTTAATAGTTACTAATGCTGTGCTGTGTGCTTGGAAGTTGCAAAGGGAGTAGATCTTCCATGTTCTCCCAGCACAGAGCAGTGACCAGGAGATGGGGTGGATGTGCTCACCATCTTAGTGTGGCCGCATCTCAAGTGTACGTTGTATCCAGTCCTCACAACGTGTGTCTTAAGTTTACAAAGTGTTACATTCCAGTCATATCTCCATAAAGGTAGAAAGGTAGCAAACAGTTTAACAGCTTAATATTTTAAAAAAGAAAAAGGTAAAATTATTAATTTATGATCGGTGCTGATGTAGAGACACTTGGTCTTCTGCTCTGACCTTGTGTCTTGCATCTTTGAGGAAACTTCGTGTTAGTTTTACTTGCTTGATGGTAGACTCTATATGTAGGAAAACGTATCCCCAGCTTCAAATTGTTTTCTTCCCTTCAAATCCTGTATATCATTTTTTTAAGTTACCTAGGATTCTCTATATCCTGTTAAGTAGAAGGAGTGATAGCAGGTGTCAGTGTTTGTGTCAGACTTGAAGAGAAGATTTTCCAGTAATCCATCCTGACAAAGGATGATCTTTGCTGAAGGACTTGGGTAGATAACCTTTACTGGATTAAGGAAATTGTATTCCCTGTTTCTTAAAATTAAAAAAAAATTTTTTTGAATGGATGAAATATTTTTTTCTAAAAAAAGAAAAGATTTTATTTACTAGAGAGAGAGAGAGAGAGAGAGAGCAGCACAAGCAGGGGGAACAGCAGAGGGAGAGGAAAAGCAGGCTCCCCGCTGAGCAAGGAGTCTGACATGGGGCTCAATCCTAGGACCCTGGGACCCTGACCTGAGCTGAAGGCAGATGCGCAATCAACTGAGCCACCCGGGTGCACCCCCTTCCTTTAAACTCTTAATAAAGTGAATAACATTTAGACTTTCTGATGCAGATTTTTGCCTTTTTGGGACAGACCCTTTTTGGTCATGAAGTTCTTTCCCCTTCGGGAGACACCTGCCTGAGGCGGGGAGTGGCCGTTGCTCTGAGGCTGTCTGACACTGTGCCCACTGGCCCTGGGGTCCTCCTTGGCACCAGGCTCTGAATGCTGGCATCCTGTTTCACGGCTATGAGTATAGTCAATTTTCTTCCTTTCAATGCAATTTTGACATTTTTGGTGTTTTCCTCCTAAAAATTA
Organism: Pteronura brasiliensis; assembly: GCA_004024605.1. Taxonomy (NCBI): domain Eukaryota; kingdom Metazoa; phylum Chordata; class Mammalia; order Carnivora; family Mustelidae; genus Pteronura; species Pteronura brasiliensis. The sequence continues at coordinate 178,568 of PJEN01001599.1, read as the reverse complement.
TGCATTTCATTTCTGTTCCCAATTACCTTTGTGTTGTTCCTGGCATTCTCTCAGTCTATAGATCCTTACCGTATTTGCTGTTATGTCCCTTCTTGGTTCCTGATGTTTCTTATTTCTACCTGTTTCCATTCATGAGAATCTCAGTAGCTGTTTCCCTGTTTTACTCGTCTTTCCAAATAACTAGCTTTTATGTGTGTGTTCATCAGTGTTCTTTATCATTTCTGATTTCATTACTTTTTGGTGTTACAGTCTTTTTCAGGTTACTACATCATCTTGATTTCTTACGGTGTTAATTCTCATTTGCTTATTCTTTTGAATTTCGCTAAAACTTCATTTTGGGTGGTTTCTTATGTTGTTTATAATTTTTAACTGTAAGTTTATCTTTTTCTTACGGGAATCATGTAGAAGTCCCAAGAAACCTCCTTATCGGGAATGTTCTTTACTGTGGTTTTAGAGTGAGTCCAGCTGGAGTGTTAAGTATGTATTATCACGTTAGGGTGCGACACTCCTGGCGGACGCAGACTGTGGCTTTCTCTTTCTCACGGGAGACACTTTTGCTTTGACCCAGAGCCAGAAGCAGAGATGGTAGGGAGGGACAGGTTCTTCTGACCTGACCCGCTTTCCTCTTGAGGCCGTGGTTGGGAGTCTGCCTCTGAGCAGACGTCAGCTCTGGGCACAGAGGCGCTCGGCCTGGGGCAGACACCGCCTGCTCCCCAGCCTGTCTCTGTGCACGCCCATCCCCCGGCTCGCTTTCCTCTGCTTTGGGCGTGGGGGGACTTCCCTCCCTTCCTTTCTGGTTTAGTTGTGTGTCGGCATCTCTGTGGCATTATATTCAGTGTGTTTATGCATTTGACGTCCGTGTTGTTTTCCGTATTTGCTCCAATCTGGGGTCCCTCCTGACTCTATAGTTTCATAGTTCAGAAGCCGGTTCGTTACAGCGCCAGAGTATTTCAGAGTGTGTGCCTTTGCCACATGGATGCTTACAAAGACAACAACACGTGCCAGATTTTCCAGTCTGATCTCCAGCTTTTGGTTCTCCTGAGCTCAGACGTGTTAGGCAGACTGTGTGCTCTGAGTCAGTCCAAAAGAAACAGTGATTAGTTTTAAGAAGCGTCACCAAATTGACCCCAGCTTTCCATTATGGCATTTTATTTAACACAGACCACAGAGAAGAGTTTCATGTAGGATTTGGACCATGCGTCACTATGTAAGCCGGTTCCCAGGGAGATGAGCATCCACACGGCTGAGTACTGACCAGTCTTGTGTGGCCAAGCCGGCCTCTAGTGCCCAGGCCTCTGTTGTGACCCCAGACTCTGTTCAGCTTGTCACCGTTTGGGAGCGGTGAAGGATTGGGGTGAGGAATCCAAGCAGCTACCCTGCCCCCTAGTCCCTGGGCCCTGCCTCTTGACCTGGGGGTCCTGTCAGTTACTCTGTGCCCCAGACACCACACGCAGGCGGTGGGCAGTCTGGCCGTAGCTGCCTGGGATGAGGCACAGGTGAGGGCACCAGCCCCCCAAGACCACCCTCACCAGACATCAGCTGCAAGCATGGGGTTCCCTGGGCCACCCAAACTCCCTGACAGACTATAGAAATGGGTTCCCGTGCCCCCCTTCAGGTCTGATAATTTGCTGGACTGACTCACAGAACTCAGGAAAGCTCCGTCTATGATCACAGTTTTGTTACCACACAAAAGGGTACAAACCAGGACCGGCTGAAAGAAGAGACACATAGGAGGGTCCCTGGGTGGGTCTTGGCCTGACACTCCTTTGTTCTCTCCCTGTGGAGCCCAGACGTACCGTTTTCCCAGCGTGTTGACCTGAGAGGGTCTGCGGGGTCCTGCCCACCAAGGAGGCTCCCCTGAACCTGCCGTCAGGAGGCTTTACTGGGGTTTCAGTATGTCGGCGTGATTGAGGTACCCACGGCCGGGGGTGAAAGCGGCGTCCAGACCACTCCCCAGGAGTCGGGCTGCCACCACGTGGCCTCCATCCCATGGTTTGTGCCTCTGGTGTGGCAGCCCCCCCTGAGCCACGTCGTGAGCACTGACCGTGAGGCTTGGGGCCTGGTGCCAGGGGCCCACCAGGAGCAGCACGGACTCTGCTCGCACACGGGCATATTTGGGGCTTGAGAGGCTCCCTCCCAGCAGCGGGGACAGAGCAGGACAGCTCACAAACCGCACAAGAGAACTTGACTGCTCGTTGTTCCGACTGTCCCCCTGGCTGGCATTTTCCGGCCTCTCCTGTCTCTCTCCTTCCTCTGTCCCCAGAGCGGAACGCAGGTCTCCAGGCCCCTGTGCAGCCTGCCAGGGCTGTGGGCTGCCTGGTGGCAGTGCCCGAAGCCAGTGAGTCCTGTTTTCAGCTGAGGAACTGCTCACTGTAGACTCTGCACCGTTCACCTGACACGGCTTTGCCTCCCCTGGACTCTGTTTTTGTGGGAGACGTGCACCCGCCCCGGACTCTGTTTCCGTGGAGACGCACACCTGCACAGGCACGGACACACGGGGGGCTGATGGCATAGACGGACCGTGCGTGCACACGCTGGTTTGCTGCCCCGATTTGCTCGATGCCGCCGTGTCCCCCCAATAATGGAACTGGCAGCTTTGTCACCGCTTTTTTATGGAAATAGCTATGGCTCCTCAAATTAAATTTGGGGTGACCCCCGGCCATGGAGACCCAGGGCTGTTGAGGGAAATGCAGAGCCATGAGCTTACCCCTGCCTGAGGGACGCGGCCGGCCCTGCTGCTCCATGGTCCGGGAAGCTGGTCCAACGTCCACATGACAGTCTCAGAAGAAATGTTTTGCTGAAGACTTTTAGCCCTCGGCACATATGGGGCCATGTTCAAAAGATACAGCGTCGTATACTTTTGGTCAGCTGAGTCATAGAGCTACGTTTGATTATGAATGTGAATGAGTAAGTGTGTGAATGAGTAAGTGTGTGAATGAGTAGATTACAGGAGTTTGTTCACTTGCCCGGTGTTTCCTCCTTGGGAGCACAGAAAAGTTGCGCGTTACGTGGCCTCATCACTTCATGTGTACGCAACATGGGATTTCCTGCCCAAGCCTGGGCCGTGTCCAGTGAGAGCCACTTTTCCATGAACGGGGTGTGGTTGTGTGCTGTGACCACGCACAGGGAGCAGCACCAGGAGCCGTGGGTGACGTCCGCCATGCTGTGTCCTGGGGTCCCTCTGGGTCCCCTGAGCCAAAGGAGGCCATGCTTCCTGGGGGGTCACCCCCACACTGTCTGCCCTGAGCTACAAGAGCACAGCTGAGAGCAGCACCTCCTCCAGGAAGGATAGGGGATGCCTCCTCTGGGAAGGACGGGGGACACATCCTCCAGGAAGGATGGGGGACACCTCCCCCGGGAAGGATGGGAGATGGGGCCATCACTGAAGTGGTCCTGGAGGGACGCACGGCTTTCTTCAGAGCGAGCCCGTCCTCTCCTTCCGGACAGAGTCGTGCTCACGCTCCCCGGTGGAGACAGGAGACTGACGGGACACCAGTGCCCCTCGCTCAGCCGGAGCTGGGCTGGGGAGCTGTTCCAGAGCCTGGCGGGAGCAGAAGGGCCCCTTTGCATGGGGTCTGGATCTGGGGGTGGGCGGGAAGGCTCTGCACGGCCTGTTTCTCCAGAAACAGGAGATCTTCCTGCGTGTCCTCCTGCTGAAACAGCCAAAGGTCCCTCGAGAGTGAAAGCCCGGACGCTCAGAACGTCCTCCCGAATCAAGAGTGAGAAACGAAGGACACGGACAGACTTCAAAGGTTTCTGGGCCTTCGGAGCTTCCAGCTTCAAAACATGCTCTCTCTTGTGTAGTTTTACTGCAACGATAATTAATACATCTTAAATACCACAGCATGAGCAGCTCACCTTCTGATTTCTGTCCCCCTTCCCTCCTGCGTGACCCCCGACTTCCGTCCCCGTCCCTCCTGTGTGACCCCTGACTTCTGTCCCCGTCCCTCCTGAGTGACTTCAGCCACTTCAAGCTTTGTCACTTTATTTAGTGGCGTCTGACCTTTTCCTTTCCTTTTTCTTTTCTTTTTTTTTAAACAAATGAATAGTAACATAGTAACATGCACTGAAGATTAAAATTCCCTTTGGGAAGTTTACGTGAGAATGCCGTTTGTAGAAAATATCTTTGCTTGCCCTTCATTTATTTACTTTTTCTCAAGTCAGAAAAAGCATGAATTTCCCAGTTCCTGAATGCGTCACGCTTCTATTTCTCCATTTCAAGGATAAGCAGCAGCCAAGGGGCTCCCCGGACGGGGCTCCGTCCCCGGGAGGTGGCGGTGGCACAAACGACCGTCTTATCAAGGCCGTGGCCGCGGCTTCCCTGCTTGGGCTCGGCCGCTTGGCGAGAGCTGCCCTCGCTTGAGAATGGAGACCCCGCGGGTCACATGTGGGGACGAGGAGGTGCCGGGATGCTGGGAAGAATCCGTTTACTCGCCGCGCACCGACGTCTACAGGACCAAGGGGGTCTGTCACCAGGCAGAGTCTTCTAGAATAGACACTAGGTTTTGTGAGTCCATTTTGGGACCCCTGGAAGCTGTGGAAGACAGCAGCGTCCCCGTGCCCGAGTGGCGGTGACTCCACGGCCCCCATGGGGCCCGTTGAACCCGCGTGGTCCGCAGGGCTCGGCTCGGGCGTGGGCCCCTGAACGTAAGAGTGAGCGCGCCTCCTCCTCGTCCACCTCCCAGCTCGTGAGCGCAGGGGAAGAAAGGCTTCCAGCCAGAGAACGCGGGAGGTCGTGGGGATGCCCCAGGGGGGTTCGTTGTGGGCCCCCAGCGCTGCGGCTCCTGATGGCTCCGGTCTGGACTGGGCAGCTCAGGGGCCCGAGAGCACGGGGGCCTCGTGTCAAGCTTGCGGAGCCCACGGGTGCGGGGTGAGGGTGTCAGCGGGGCCCGAGCGAGGAGGCCTCCTGTGCCTCTCGGTGCTGCCACCACTTGGGTTCTTGGGAGCCACGTCCCCTCGGCCATCTCCCCTGTGGGCCACTGTCCTCCGCCTTTATGTGGACACCACTCACATCAGATTAGACCCACCCTGATGACCTTGTTTCTCCTGGATCCCCGCTGCAAGGATCCTGTTTCCAGACGTGGTCGCACCGGCAGGAGCCGCGTGCCTTCTTGGAGGGACACCGTTCGGCCCCGAGCGGACGGCTTCAGCTCGGCGGTTATGGAAGGCTCAGGAGTGCTGGTCTGTCCCGTTCCTGTGACCTGCCTCTCTGGGGGGATTCGTTTCCGTATTGCTCTGCCTTTAAAAAGTCGCTGGCCTCCATCCGAAGGTAAAATTTCACCGTGGAAGTTCCGCCTCTGAGCTAACCGTCGTGGGCTTTTCGTGGTCTTTCTTCCGACTGGAACCCCAGCTGGGCATTGCTTCTGTTCAGGAAAATGTTTCTTCCCATCTGAGACACTGTTTTATCATTGTTCGTAGCTCTACATGTCTGATAATACTTGAAATCAGTATGTTAATGCGGGTTTACATACATAGATTCCCCCGATTTTCCTCAGATACTTTCACCTTTGTGGAGGGTGGGAGGAGGACTGCCTGGCCCGGTGATTTCTAACGGCTGGACGGACGTGGGGCACCAGGGCTCCAGCCCCTGGGATCTCTGCTTGCTCTCTGGGCCTCGTCTGCTCGAGAGGACGGCTGCAGAGAAGGGCACCTGGTCCCAGGCCTTCCCAAACGGCAGGCCCACGTGCAGTCTCCTCTTCAGACCGGACTGGTCTGGTGGCATTTTGTCCACGTACAAGGGACCCTGGTTCACTTCTGACCCTCACTACCTGCGGTTCACGCAGACCCCGTGAGTGAGGGGCTCCATCCCACAAGACCGTCCCCCACCTCAGATGCCAGCCACAAGTCTGCACTCCCCTCCTTCTGCCCAGCTGGCTGTGATTCGGCATTCTTGGGACCCTCTTCTCAGGGCCAGCGATGTGCCGGAGCATCTCCCAGGCTCTGGGACACAGTTTTCTTACGAGATGACCTGTTTACTACAGAGGCTGCACTCAGGAACCCCAGATGGAGGAGACGCACAGATCCAGGGATGGGGGTGCCCTCAGAGCTCCTGTGCTCTCTCCAGGTGCACCAGCCTCCCGGCACCCCCACATGCTCGCCGACCTGGAAGCTCTCTGAACTGCCATTCCGGGGTTAGAGAGAGAGAGCAAGCCTGAGAAGGAGGAGCAGAGAGTCTCTCCCAGACTCCACACTGAGCCTGGGGCCTGCTGCAGGATTTGATCTCACGACCCTGATATCATGGCCTGAGCTGAAACCAAGAGCCAGAGACTCCACTGACTAAGCCACCCAAAGGCCCCCCCTCTGGGGTCTTTATGGAGGTTCTGTTCTGATGGCGTGATTCATTGAGTCATTGGCTATTGGTAATTAATTCAGTCTCTGTCTCTCCCTAATCCCATCCCCAACCCTGGAGTGGTAGGGGTTGCGACTAGAACTTCAAGGCTTCTGATCAAGGTTTGGTCTTCCTGGTGACCAGCTCTATCCTAAAGCCATGCAGGGGTCCTCAAGGTCACCTTATTAGAACTGCGATGCCCTTGTCACCCCTATGCTCTGGGAATCTGAGGGTTTCAGGAGCTCCGTGTGTGGTAAGAGGCACAAAGATCCAGTATCTTCCCGTGACGCCAAGTGGCCTTCAGACCTTGGAGTGCTGGTGTTGAGAACGTGCATGCTTGCTTCAGGTTCCCATGGGAACCATCTTCAGGAGGCAAACCCCATGACTGGCGCAGAGAAGGACAGTAGGCAGCAGTGGTTTCCCTCCTGAGAAGTGGTGTGGGCTGCGGGGGTAAGGCCAAGCGCGTGCAGTCCGGCTTCTCCATCCCCTCGCCGGAGCGTTCCTGATGTTCTTTTAAGGGCTGAGGACCGGCCAACGACTAGACTTAATGGCCCGGTGTTCCAGCCTGGATGTCAAGGTCTCTGTGTTCTCCTTATGGACTGGTTTTCCACAGATGAGCTTTGCTATGTCGGCCGGCCTGGGGCCCTCATGCCTTTCGGAGGCCCCAGTCACCAAATGGGAGGGCGTGGCTTTCTTCCTCTGCTCTGTGTTCACGCCCCTTCTTGGGTTTTGGATCCTCCCTGAAGGTGCTCACTCTAAGCTGGGGTCTGCGGCTGCCCACTGCCCCTCGCTCCGCGCAGGGCTGGCCCCCCGCCGCCACGGACGATGCCCCTTGGGCAGGACACCCGGTTCTGGGGGAGGAACAGGCCATCATTCAGTGTGTCACAGGTTTGGGGCCTTCCTCCTAAAGCAGCAAATGTTTGAAACTATTTTTTCCTTCCAAAACGCCAGTCTTTTCTTACCCTAATAAACATCAGTCATTCTAATTCACTCCTCTTTTTCTTGTTTTTAACTCTCACCCTATTCCTCACGGTCTCTTTTTGCTGTTGGGCTGTGCGGTTTCCCGTTTCCCCCGTTTCCTCGCCTGTTTTCCTCTCTCTCGTCTGACCGGCTTTTCCCAGCATCCGGGACAGGAAGGGGCTCAGGGGGTCCTGGAGCTGCTTCACCTTGAAGCTCTCTCTCCACTTCACTTCTAAGTTTTAAACTTCTTAAGTCTTCTTCCTTTTTCCTCCTTCTTTCTCTCTCGAACAAGTTTTTCACCTGTTTCTTTTCACGTGGGTTTTTCAAGATCCTCTCCTTCAAAATAGTGTACAACATAACCTGATCCCACAAATTTCAGGGAAAAATCAAGTAATGACATGTTTTCATGGGGTTTTTGGCTAGAGAAGCATTGAGAGAGTTTTAATCTGACCAGGAGAGAAGACAGCTGGGTGGGGAGACCAGCTGGTACCCTGGGGACTCTAACACAGGGAGGAGTGAGCACTTGGTCCCGCTGGCTGGTGGGATGGCTCTCTAACACGGGGAGGAAGGAAGGATCTCTTGTTCACACGGACTCTTTCATTCAGCCGTGTTTTTGTGACACACTAGTTATTTCTGAAGGTGTTCTCTGCTAGAAGCTCAAATTGGATATGTTCTTTGTTTACACTTTTCAAATAGAAGTGAAGCCTCGAATCTTATGACTATAGGACAGTTAGAGCTTTTTAATGCTACTTTGAATATAACCACTCAGAAATGCTGCAGATCTCTTGTGTCTGAGTGAAAACACAACACCACGGGAGGTTTTCATCCTGATCACGGCCACACCAACCTCCTCCTGACTTCATGGGTGTTGCCATGTCTGACTCTCTTGACAAGTTACATATGTGCCAGACATCCCTGGTAGTTAGGACATCCCTAGGCTGTTAGGACAACCCTAGCGGTTACTTTTTAGTGGTTAGGACATCTGTGTGTGGTTAAGTTATCCCTGGGTGATTCGGATGTCCTAGCTTTGAGATATCCCTGGTGGTTAGGACATCCCTAGGGGGTTAGGACATCCCAAGTGGTTAGGACATCCCTGATAGTTAGAACATCCCGGGTGGTGAGGACATCCCTGGTGGTTAAGACATCCTAGACGGGGTGCTGCCTGGGTGGCTCAGTGGGTTAAAGCCTCTGCCTTCAACTCAGGTCATGATCTCAGGGTCCTGGGATCGAGTTCCACGTCAGGCTCTCTGCTAGGCAGGGAACCTGCTTCCTCCTCTCTCTCTCTCTCTCTCTCTCTACTTGTGATCTCTCTCTGTCAAATAAATAAAATCTTAAAAAAAAAAAAAAGACATCCCAGATGGTTATGACATCATAGGCAGTGAGGACATCCCAGGTGGTGAGGACGTCCCTGGTGGTTAGGATATCCCAGGGGTTAGGACACCCCAGGTGGTTATCTTGGTATTGGATTTATTTGGATTTATTTTCTCTGTGATAATGAAATTCTGGCTCTTGTACTGTGAGCTGTAATCACTTACGATGTTCCTGTTGTTCACAGGAACATTATTTGCTTTATTGAAGAAATGCACCCCACAGCCTTGGCTTCAAAATGGTATTTTTTTTTATAAGAAGTGTGGTTGACTAACACATCTAAGACGTTTTAGGGAAGGACCAGAACCACTGTGAAAATGTGGGGTTAACCAACGTGGAGGCCACGTGCACGATCATAGGCCATGCCAGGGTTCAAGTGGTGGTGAGGGGTTCTGTGTGTTCGGATCACAACTTTCTTGCTCAAGTTTCTGACCCCACTTCCTCATCTCTGATACCCAGAGTCTGACCAGGAGCGGCAGCTCACATCGAGTCCTGGGAACCCCAGATGTCATTGACCTGGGGCCAAAGTGGGACAGAGCCAGGCAGCCACAGAAAGCCCCACAGATTTTCTGCATCTGCTCCTTCCTACTCCTCTCAAGGTTTAATGAACATCTGGCCTTTCGTGTTTTATTTGTTGAAATAGTGCCAGGTGAGGTCATCACCGAGCTCCTGCCGTTTTTCAGTGGGACCAGCGGATGAGCTGGCGCCTACAGGTCCTTCTACTTCTGCAGGCCTCCTCTCCCGCCCATGAGGGTGTGGGTCTCTGGACCGGACTGGGAGCGGGTCTGGGAGCGTCTTGTGGTACCAGGGGAACCACCGGACAGTGGCCGACCCCAGTAATTGGCTGCCCTGCCCACCAGCTCTGTGTTCACCTGTTGCCTGGCTCCTTCGCCTCGGTGGGGCTGTTCCAGGACCTTGGACCTGGATGCGTCTGGCTGAGGGAGAGGTGAGGGGAGAAATCCCCGGGCACCCATGCGTGGTGGTCTGCTGTCACCCACGTCGCCCCTCCTGAAAGCATCAAAACCCAGGTGTGGGCCCCACAAGCTCAGTGCTCAAGACACAGATGACTGTGGCAGGTGTCACGGGGTGGGAACCAGACAAAGCCAGCCAGAGAAATGCAGTAGGTTGAGGAGAAAGAAGACGAGCGGACTCATTAACACAGTGGCAGCGGGGGTTCCTGGAGGGCAGGGGGACTGCCTTTCTGGAAGGAGATACAGAGGGCACTCAGGAGGGGCTCACAGCTGAGAGGGTGCTGGACCGGCGGGGGCCCAGGCTTCTCAGGCACTGGGGTCTGGGATGGCCAACATGGTGCCTCCGATGGGGAGCCCACGTGTGCCAAGGAGTCCGGCCACGCCAGCTTCCTGCCCCGGGTCCCGGAAGTTTGGGCCTGACCCTGTGAGCGACTGGAGTGACCAGTGAGTTCTGTGCAGGGAATTCCATGAACGTTCTGTTTCCAAAACCCTGTCTTCGGGGTGAACAGGAAAGCATGGATTTGGAGGAGGAGAGCTCTGGGGGGAGCCCTCGTGGGGCACCAGAGACCCCAGGGAGCGTAGCTTCGAGCCTGGGCCAGCCGTACTCCGGAGCTGTGGCCGGTTGGAGGGGGGGAGCATTTGCGGGTGAAAGTGGCTGGCCTCCACGGCCCGTTGGGACTGGGTAAGGGTCGAGTTCAGGTGTGGGAGTTGTCAGGCAGCATAACTTGGCCCATGCTCTTGGACGCGGGGCCTGGGTGGGGACCCAGAACTGCCTACCACGGCCATGGTTTGTGGAGCACCCTGCCCCTCACACGGGCCCCACGGAAGCCCAGCCCGTCTGCGTGGAAATCACCCCTGCTGTCCTGCCTGGCGCAGTGCGCGTCTGGGTCGGCCGTGCGTTCCAGGGCTGTGAGCGCCGGGGCAAAGCCCGAAGGAGGCAGGCTTATCAGCAGAGGCAGTGGCCCTCTGTGCGACTTCCCGTGGTCACTCCCCGGCCGCGCTCCGTCGTCCGCACACCTGCTACCATGAAGAGCTTCTCGATTGACTCTTTCCTGGTCGCTTTGTTCTTGCTCGCTCGCGTGTAAGAACTATGAACGTCAGGTCGCCTGTGTTTGTGAACTTGGTAGCAAGAGAGCGATGGAAGGAGTTAGGGTCAGTACTGAGATGCGGGCGAGGCTTCACCTTTAGTCGGGGGTCGTGCGTGACACCGTCCCGCCGCACCCCATCCTGTAACCGCTCACCCTCCTCAGGGTGCTTCCCGTCTTCATGGGTCACAGACGCTCTCACCAGACTGGCCACTTCCCCTTGAAGCTGTGGACATGGGAATTCCATGATCCCTGGCATCTTACTCACAAGTTAGTATTTTGGGGTACATCAACAGCAAGGACATGGATTCTGTAATTCTTCCTGAAAGGACACTGCTGTGTCCCCGTGCGGCGCCGTTCTGCACCTCGACCCACCGGCTGTCGTCTCTCAGGGTGTGCTGGCCGGGCAGCTCTGCCTCTCCAGGGTGATGCGTCCTCTTCTGGGCTGCGGAAGCGCCGGGCCTGTGTGACGCTGGACTGCGCCGGGCTGGACATGTCTTTCCTTCCGCCAGCACGGCAGACCCCCCACCTGCACCTGTGTGGGCACAGTCATGGCAGACCCTGTTCCCCTAACTGTGGGAGGTAGACACGTAGCTTCCAAGCCCCTCAGCCGCCACCAGCTATGTGAGCAGCAGTCCCTGGTGCCCAGACACCACCCAAGCCTCGTGTTCTTGCTCTGTTCCTGCTCTGTCTTTTGGGAGACCCTGTTGGTTATTGAGAACCTACTGTGTGTAACATTTGTTGAAGGACATGGTGGAAAGCCGCTCAGGTGGACACTCAGAGGACTGTCGAGGCGCTGACCCTTCAGTCCCTCGGGGCCTTCTCAGCCCTGGCCGCCAGCAAGGGGCCCCTCCCCAGCACGGCCTCCCATTATCCATCTGTCACATTTGCCTTTGCCTCTGTGGGGCTTCCTGAGGCCAGGAGCCATGTCCTGGTTCTCCTGCCATTCCAGGGCCCAGGATGGCGCGTCTGTCCTAGCCGCATGGAGATGCCGGTGCACGGCGGAGAGATGAAGGCTGCCAGCCACGTGGGCTGTCTGAGTGCCGCTCGAATGCTCAGTCCAGGTCACATCATTACACCCTCTTCAAGTGCCACTGGCCATCTTTTGGCAGCTGAGAAGAATATGCACGTGTCTCACTAGAGACACCACGTCCTCAAACCACGGGGCGGCGAGCAGGTGCTTCTGCTGGGAGGACTGTTGGAGCAGCAGGCTCTCCTTCCACTGATCTGCTTCTCGGATGAGCTGACTCGTGGTTTGCCCAGACTGACCGGTCGGTGACGTCAGAGCTCCCCATCTAGGCTCCGTGGGCAGGAGTGTGTGAATGCTGCACTGCAGCAGGAGGTCTGGAGTCCATCACCGCCCGCTTTTGCTGGGGGTCACTTGGGCATTTGGCAGAGGATGAAAACAGCCCTTTGACCGCGAGGAGCAGGTGAACCCCGCTGGGGCTGAGCAATCAGCCGTTCTGTTTCGAGGTGGGGGTTGCACCTGCCAGATACAAAACCCCAGGGCCTTGCTGTGTGTGAGTGTGTGCGTGTGTGTGCACATGCGTGCTGGAAATCGGGAAGCCAAGCCGTCTTACTAACTTTGAGACAGGCTCACGTTAAGAACCGCGTACCCCCGATCACAGTGAGAGAAACTCAGCGCTCACTCCTGTAGCCTCAGAAATGCTCCGACCCACTGGGGCAAACCCCAGGCCAGTGGGCTGGACCTTGGGGAAGAGTCGCTCTGCTCTCCCCAGCGTGGGGGGTTGAGGGGTAGACAGAGACTGTGCCTTGGAAAGGTTTCACATGAGTTAGGTCAAAGTATAGAAGTTTTTAAAAAATTGTAAAGAAATGTTAGTTACCACCAATTTTGTTTTTCAAAATTCCAAAAAACACACACGTCCCCAAGGAGAAGGGTGGGAGGTGTCCCCAGGAACCCGAGCGCCTGCTGGGCCAAGAGTGTGGCCTCGGAAGGAACCAGGGCTCGGTTTTCCGCGGGGATGAGCGTCCTGAAAATCTGTCCATCAGTCATGAGTTGCCAGAAGACAGCTGTGGCTTCAGCGGGGGGCCGCCACTCGCCACAGCGGCTCTATGCTTTCCCATCCCTTATTAGGGACAAGCATAGTGGAGAACGGAGCCCTTTGCACTGACGCCTGGTGAAGAGAGTGGGTCCCGGTTAGCGGGGGACGTTCAGGGTTCATGGAGTCGGGTGCTCGGGGCTCTGGCCGTGGCTCCAGTGATCAGCTCTCCCACTGCCCGGCGCTGCCCAGGCCGGGCTGGGAACGCGGCTCTCCGGTGTGGAGGCTCTCTCTCCCACTCCCCGGCCGCTGGGACCAGACCAGATGGTGGCTTGTGCACGGCGGGCCTTCGCTCTCACATTCTGGAGGCCAGCAGTGGAGATCGAGGTGCAGCGGGGTCCGGCGGGGGTCACAGACACAGCTGTTTGGCAGCTGGGAGCGCCCCGGGTCTCTCATAAGGGCACCGGCCCCCTGATGACAGCTGCCTCGCACGATCAAGTCACCCCAAGGCCTTGTCTCCTATGACCTCAGCCTTGAGGGTTAGGACAGCAGCATGCTTTGGGGGCCAACCTTCAGACCACCCCTCAGGTCCAGGGCCATGGGTCATCTCTTTCTTCCTGTTTGGGATCGTATCCCGAGCAGTGCCCGCCGTAGTGCTCAGTAAGTCTGAGTTGTGACAGTCTTCACTGTCCCCGTGCTGCCAGAGCCAGGTGCCACCTGGGGCCAAACGCGTGGGCGCTAACCCTTGGAGATGCGCGCCGATGGGCTTGACTGGTCTCCGCTCACCACAGCCCCTCAGGGACAACAGAGCTGAGGGCCGAGGCTGTCGGGTTCACACCAGGCCTGGCTGAGGCTGTCTTCAGCCTTCTGTGCAGGGGGCGTGCCGTGGGGCTTCAAGGGTTCAGAGCCACGGGGAGCGTGTCGTCCCACCACAGGGTGAGCATGAGGTGAAGGAGGGCCTGCGCTGTCACACCGTGTTGGCTGGTGACGGGCTACATCATCGTGCCGCGTGTCTGCAGCCCCCGGACCAGTGAAAACCAAGACTGGCCCCCTGGGAGTTCCTCAGTCTGCCCTGAGCGACTGGAGCCAAGCGGGTGTGCGTTCTAGGCCACAGCCCAGGGCAGGGGCAGAGGCCGCTGGCCTCCTCCGTGCTTCAGTCTGCCTCCCCAGGGACCGTGCGAGACCCCCTCACTTGGGTCTCATGACTGTCTCCAAAACAGAGGTTGGCAGACTCTGTCCCACGAACTAGCTACCTGTTTCCACACATAAAGCTTTACTGGAAATAGGGTTACCAGACGGATTGGTTTCCAGCGCTGCCGTAACAGATGCCAGACCGGGGGCCTCCACGGGAGGAATCCGTTTTTCTCCAGTCCAGGGGCCGCAGGTCCAAAGTCAAGGTGTTGGCAGGCTGGGCCTCTCATGAGGCTTCTTTCCCTGGTATGCGCGTTCTCTGTGCTCTTGCCGGATCTTCCCTCTGTGGGCAAAGACCTTGCTTCTTTGCGTGTGTCCCCACCTCGTCTTCTGCTAAGGACGGCAGCCGGACTGGATGGGGGCCCACCCTCCCCTTCCTCGCCTCCCTGGAGACCCGTGTCCAAGTATAGTCAAGGCCTGATGCGCTGGGACTGAGGGCTTTAGCAGATGAATTTGTTGGGGACACAGTTCAGCCCGTAACATCAGACTTAGTAAATAAAAACACAGGACACCAATTAAACTGAATTTCAGTTCAGATAAACAGCTAGTTATGAATAGAATTACTTACCTTTAAAAATTATTTGTTACTCATATGAAACTGTGACCTACTGGAAATGTCGCTCTGTCTTACAGCCTCGATTGGAATGTAGTCCATCCCTCATGCATCCTTTGCCTCTGCCTGTTTTCATGCTGCAGTGGCCAAGCCGAGGAGCAGAGGCTAACCCCAGTTCCTCTGAAGTCCACATGAAAAATTAGCCAGCACCTGGCAAGCACAAATAGAGGACTTATGCTGACTTCCAGGGACCAGGCAGCCAGCTCAGGACAGAACCTACCATTACACATCAGATGTTCAGAATCGAGTGTGCGTTGACTTAAAGCATCCAGAGGCCCAGCTCTGTAGGCTTTGGCGTGGGGGTGGGGAATCTCACTCTCTCCGTTTGGAGTATATGGCCCTTGTCCTCGTGCACACGTCCATCTTCTAATGTCTGTCCTTGGTGTTGAGCAACATCATTAGTTGAGTTTCTCACTGTCCAGTCCCGGGTTAGAAAGCGTTCTGTCTACTGGCAACGATGGCAGTTTCCCTCCACATCACATGCTGTTTCCACCTAAGGTGTCTGTTCAGGCTTGTTTTCTGTGACAATGACGGTGGTGTGGACTCTGGCCAGATCCATCCAACACCTGCTGCGTCCTGACAAAGTAAATACAGGCATTTAAAACCTGAGAAGCCAAAGGGTGTCCAGAAATTGGAGGAAATTTAGAGAAGCCAAGGAATAGTGAGAAGCTGGAGGATGTATTTGCCAGAAAAGTGTAAATGAGCTGAGCGTGTTCGTCTTGGCAAAGGGGTGACTCTGGTGGGGACAGCCACTGCCAAGAATTCTAAGTGTGGCGATCCCAAGGACAGAGAATTACTTTAGGGTTGCAGAGTGAATTTAATTACCATGAGAGAGAGGAGCTAAGTCCCCAGATGTCAGTGGAGGAAGTCTTCCGAGGGAAGCTGGGTCCAGCGGAGGGGAAGAGGGAGGCGAGACCAGCTACTGCCTCCACCACGAGGTGCAGCAGGAAGCGGGGTCAGGAGGAAGGAGGAGGGCGATTACCCTGTTGAGAGTAAGTCTACCCTCCAGCAGTCCTCAGGGCCTGTGGTGACTGTCTGGAGCTCCTTGGAGGCCGCCCTAGACTTGGAGAGAGTACCGTCACCCCCACCTGTCTCCATCCCTAGTCCCTGTCCGGAATCTCTCTCTGCCATAATCCTAAGGACACTGGCCCAGCAGGGTTTGGGAACCTTGTCAGAAACCTGAGAAGTCATGACGCCATGAGAGGTCATGGGGTCCACTCCATCCCCCTGATGACGGACTGAGTGCCCAGGGCAGACCCTAGCGGCAGGGACGTCCCCCAACCAGACCTGCTAATTCTAGAAGAAGAAGAAGGGGAGTGGGAATGGCTGGGGCAGGTGTGAGGGGCTTACGTCCCGACCTGGTGCCTCCGCTCAACTGTTGGGAGGGTCAGGCAGTGCGGTGACCCTCCTGCACAGAAGCCACCGGAGAGCCACGCACACCAGGCTCTGCCCCACAGATGTGGCCCCAGTGGTCTCTCTTAACCAAATGGCAGGCGTCTCAAGCCGCCGGCGATCCTGGTGTGCGAGGCGGAAGACAGACTTACTGACACATCGTGGACGGACGCACATGTGATGCTGTCGTGTGTGCGGTCCCGTGACGTGCGCACGCTGTGAGGAGACCCCCGGAACCTAGTCTACTGCACACCCGTCGCCTCAGAGAGAACCCCCAGTTAGGGGTCCCTTGAGGACGCCTGCCTGGCTGAGGGATAGGCCACTGCCTCGGGCTAGCCCTTCATGCCCCTGCGGGCTGGTCTCGTGATTAGTGTTCATGCGGTTTAACATGAGCTTACACAGAACTGGGGCAGCTAATACAGAAATGAGAAAAAACGCAAACTGTTATGGGGCATTTTTAAAACCAGACCTAACCCCGGATGTGACCACACCCCTTCCAGAATTCCTTCCGCTGGCTCAGACCCGGACGCCTTCACGACGGCGTTTGCGGGCAGCCCCGGTCTTTCTCCCAGCGCAGTAATGAGACCTAGACCCTGGGTGTCCCGGAGCCAGTCCCTCCCCACTCCACAGAGCCCTTGCCCATCCCCAACGGAGTCACGGGGGCGCTGAGTCTACTGGACCCGGAGGACGTGTCTTGCCTCCCTTGACGAGAGAAGGGCCTCTTTGTTTGACGTTCCTCCTTGGGAAAATCCGCTGTCCGTAACCAGCACGATCCTTTTCTTCTCGAACGAGCTACGCTTGTCAGAACGTGCCTGTGTTCATTTGCGAATGCATTCCTCTATGATTTTAAAGCTACGAATGCATTTCAAGAAGCGCTGTCCTGCACTTTAACGTAGTGTTTGTTAACATTACTAATCTGATTTAAGAGAAAATTGTCCTTTATATTGCTTCCCATATAGACACACTTATTTCCCTTGAAAACGGAAGGTTTTGCCAAATGCTGTTTTCCTTTCCTGCAAAGACGCGTGGGGCTGTTGAATACGGAGTCGTGGAAGTGCCGCGGCAGAGCGCCGTGGGTGGTGACACCCGGTTATCATCTGTGTGATTAGTCTCACCTTGTAGCTGTGTCTCCCAAAATGCAATTAACAGTTTCATATTCAGCACAGCCAGCTTTTATCCCTGCTGTGCAACATTTGCATCATAAAAAAACTAATTGGTAAACACAGTCTTGCCAGCTTCTCTGCAATCCACCCAATTCTCTCCCTGTTAATTGGCTCAGCTCCGCCACACACGGGGTAGAATTTCAAAGGACGCCGCTGCGATGGGGAAGCCTCTGAGCACTTGTGTTTCACAGGACCGACTCCAAGTAGGCTGAGGAAAATATCTTAAATTAATGCCGAATGCAGGCGACGCTCTGTCCAGGCGTTGCCACGGAAACCGTTTTGTCTGCTAATCTGATGAGGGTGTGTGTGTTCACTGGGATTTGTCCCTGGTGACCTTCAGAGAGGAAGTGGGCAGCAGGCACCCTTCTGCCCTGGGTGGAGGCCGAGTGACAGCCCCCGGAGCTCCCTTTGGGGTCCCCAGCCCCCAGTTTTGCTTCTCTGCCCCCCGCCGCGTGCATGGACGCAGCCCCCACACGGGACCCCAGGGGAGCAGTGCTGTGAGGTCACACATCCCGCGCAAGAAATCTGTGCTGGGGACGTGGCGGGGATCTGCCCGTTCTCTGTGCGGAAACGTCATAGCCTGTTCCCCCCCCCCACCACCGCGCCTTCCAGCCCAGCCTCCTCGTCTCCACCTTTCCCTCCTGCAAACACTCAGAGCGGTCACAGGGGGCCTTACAGAGAAGCATCTTTCCTCTCTTTGAGAAAAATCACTGATCTCGGACCTGCTGGTTGTTTGCTTGAATAAAAAAGTCTCAGAAGTGGTTGTTATTCCTAGAGTGAAGGGGACTGCCTGCACACTCCATGCACAGTTCCTGGGGAGGCTCAGCGTCCAGAAAGGCTGTGTCCGCACCGCTCCGTCCAGCAGCCGTCCGTGATCCCAGGAGCACGGAGATCGAGCTTGTCCCGTGAGGCGATGGAGGTTTTATTAGGCAAAGACTATTTTTTCCCTTTTTCTCTGCCCTAGCCTCTCTTCTCTCCCTCCACATCCTTTTCCTCCTTTTCCTCCTCCTGGATCATAGGCTCAGTAAATTTTTGCCTTAATTACCAGGTTCTACTGAACAGATATTTTTACCTTCATGTTTAACGTGACAGGGACTGTCAGACACAGGTAATAGACATCTTTGTGACTTGTTTTGAGCTCCTATAAATAGACGTTTGCTTAAGTGCCACACACACACACAAAACACCTCACAAGTTGTCTGCTACTGGCAAAAAAACCAGATATTTTTCGTTAAAAATTAACAGAATGAACCACTGGTAAGTCAAGAGAAGACGGCAATGCTTTCTCTGAAGTCAGATTCCAGATGTGTCCGAGTGGAGTGAGGGAGGAGGTTGGACCAGGAAGCAGGTGTGCGTCTGTGCCTGCCGTCAGCAGGTAAGAGCAAAACAGAGTGTGAGATGGAGCCCGATGGTACTCAATCTCAGTATGGAGCGGACAGACATCGGACTCGAGAGTGAACAGGTGCTTCTGGGTCCGGCTGCTCAAGGGCGTGCCCTGCCCCTCCTCCAGCCCTCGTGCTCAGGACACGAGCCCCTGCTCCCGTCAGGAGCCCACCCTGTGCCACAAATCATTTGAAGGTACCTTGAGCTCATGTTATCAACAGGCTGGAAACGTGTTCATTTCGGATTTTAGGTTACAAACAAAACGAACAAAGCAAGCGACAGGCACGCAGACGGTGAAGCAATTAGCCCCAGCCCAGGACAGGACTGTGGCGCCCAGAGAAACCCCACTCCCTGCTCAGGCTCCTTGGGCCTGTGGGCGGAGGACCGGTTCCCCCTGCTCTGGGCAAACCTCCCTTTGTAAAAACCTACTTTTCTCTGTGGGATTTGCAAGATAAGAGGGAAGGAAAAAAGGAAACAAATGACAGAGGAAGGAAGAGACTCCAGAGTTTGTGTCCTCCTGTAAACTAGGGAATGAAAGTCAGTTTTGAATTAAAGGAGACTTTGCAGGAAAGATGACAGCCTTAAATCCTGGTTTGGGCACCAAGGAGAAGCTAGAAGTAGAGGACGTGGTGGTTGATGAGGGGGCGTCCCGTGGAAGGGATGGCGGCGACTTGCCTCCTTTGCCGAAGGGCTGAGTGGCTGAGGAGGGAAGGTGTAGGGCTGGGACTCTGAAGGAGCAATCCGGGAATGAGGGTCTTCCTTCAAGGAGCTGTTCAGCGGATGAGAGCCTCAATGAGCTGGAGAAAACGGGCCCTAGGTATGAGGGCTAGCACTCATTGTTCCGCTTTATGGCTAAGTTTTTGCCATAGGTTTGCTGCTGTCTGGTAGAGAGGCTCTCTGGGGGGGACGGCAGACCCCGCTCTCCATACGGAGCATCGTGCCTTTGATCAGGGACTGAGCCGTGAGCACCCTGGAGGTGTCTTCCGATTCCTGCAGGCGTGTGCCCCTTCTGCATCGTGTGTGCGAGGACGGACGTCGGTACGCCCGGCACGGTCTCTGGGAGGGAAGCTGGGCACACAGACTGTTCTAGATCTCTGGTTGCTTGGATTGAGCGCTTGCTGCCGAATCCCCAGTGTTGAAATCCTAACTCCTGATGTGATGATGTTAGGAGATGGGGCCCTTAGGAGGCGATCAGGTCCCAAGGCTGGATTAGTGTCCCAACGAAAGAGGAGGAGACACAAGGCCCTTCACTGTCCCCCAAGTGAGGGGACAATGAGAAGATGGCCATCTGCCCACCAGGAAGGGGGCCTTTACGAAGAACCGGCTTCCCACGTTCACAGGAGTGGGACGAATCTGCTGTGCACACTGTCGAGACTTTGGCCTCTGCTGCAGCTAGTGGCCAGGAAGGGAGCTAGCTGGGCCCTCACCGTGCGTGGGGACAGGGGCCCGCTGGCCCCACTCCAAGGTCACTACACTTGAGGCACTTGAGAAAATTTCCTCTACTTTTGTGAATCTTGGTAATTCATCCCTGAACAGTTGTTACCCCCGCTTTAAAATCTTCTGCTATGGACTGCGAAACACTGTAGCTTTTCAGAACTGGAAACAGTGTTGCCTCCATCCGGCAAGCTTGTTGGAGTCGGCTGCCTGTCGCATGGCTGCAAAATCAGCATCACGTGGTCTGCACGTGGAGGGAAATCTCTTTCCACCGCCTCGCCGCGTGTCCCGTGACCACGTTTCCTGACTCGCGGGTCCTCTCAGTTGTTTGTCGCCCACTTAGTGGAATCCTTAAATGTCTGCTCTGCGGAAAGTGCGCGTGAAGCTCTGTGAACAGTACATGAATAAGTGAGCCGTGGGCCCTGCCCCTGTGTACCTACCATCTACCGCGGAAGGTTCTACAACAGTTGTCCAGTAATTGTGCAATAGGTGACCTAATGTGAGACAGATAAAGGAATGACTTTCATTATAATGTTGAATTCATCCACAAGCAATAAAAAGCTTTTATTCTTTGTCCCAGATTTAGTCTGAAGTCCTTGGTTAATCATTTCACTTAACATTATATTCACCGAGTTAATGGCAGGATTTCCTTTTTTTTTTTTAATATTTCATTTATTTATTTGACAGAGATCACATGTAGGCAGAGAGGCAGGCAGAGAGAGAGGAGGAAGCAGGCTCCATGCTGAGCAAAGAGCCTGATTCGGGGCTCGATCCCAGGACCCTGAGATCATGACCTGAGCTGAAGGCAGAGGCTTAACCCACTGAGCCACCCAGGCGACCCAGGATTTCCTTTTATAAGGCTAAGTAATACTCCATGTGTACAAAGGGCACATTTTCTTTATCTGTCAGTTCACAGACAGGCACTTAGCTCGTTTCCCATGTCGCCAGCCATGACCAGTGTTGCAGGGAACACGGGGACCAGGCACCCCCTTGAGCTACCGATTTTGTTTCCTTCGGGTACATACCCAGAAGTGGGATTGCCTCTGTCCCGTTTCCCATCATGGCTGTACCAATTTACATTTCCACCAACAACGTGCAAGGTTCCTTTTCCTCCACATCCTCATCACGATAAACCTGGGGAAAATACAATGATCCCTGCACATCCCTTCATTTTCTCCCAAGGCTCTGTGGAACTTCTCTGTGAGAAGCTCCCTGGTAGATGGAGGACAGTGGTCCGTGCCCGCTGCTGGCCCCAGACTGGCCGGCGGTACTGTCCTCTCTCTGCAAGGTGAGGCCCATGAGCGACAAAGCAGACAGACCGCGAAGGGTGGTTCCTGCTGCCATTTTGCTTCGGTGCCCTGTCCTTTCATCGCTGTCTTTGCTGTGTCTCCACACGAACCCAAGCACCGTTCTGCTCTTACCGAATTTGTGTGCTTTTCTATTGCTGAGCGCGGTTCCTCTGGCTTCGATAACAATAGGATTGTTCTGAGTTTCTTTTAAACACGTGCTCCCTCTTCTGGTTGGTTGGGTGCTCCAGACTGGAGTGGAGCTGAGCAGGGAACATCTTTGACTTAGGACACTGGTATTTTAAGAACTATTTGCAATAAAGGGTTGCAGAGCAGAGATGATGGAGAAGAGACTTCTACTAGAGACTGTGGCCAGGTTCTTTGCTGAACCCACCTTCCTGTGCATCATGGAGAAGCAGAGGCCCACGTGGAAAATTGTTTACGTCAGAGGCACATTGTTTCTGAGTGACGACACGCACTGGGACTTTGTTTGGGGAAGACACCACAGGGACACCACAGCGATCACTGTTCGGTCATTTTCTCAAGAATGCCACGACCGTCACACGCCATGGTCTCATCGGTGCTCGTAAATTGGTGCACCTCTTCAATTTTCTGTGTCTAGAAGTGATTTTTACTCAAAGCAGCAAGGTGTTTTTAAAGTGGGGATACCCTTTCCCTCCCACAGCCAGCTGGGGCCAGCGGGAGCGGGGTGACAGCCCTGTCTGAGCAGCATCTTGGGCCTTCAACGTGGCACCAAAGAGCACCTCGCCGATATCTGAAATGAGGAATACCCTCGCATTCTTTCTACCACACTTAAGGCAGCAGAGAAATAAGCGATTAAGCAATACTTTTTGAAAACAAACTTCAGTTTCAAGTGTATAAACCTCTCAGATGGGCGCCTGCATAGGTGTGTTACAATATCCTAGAAATACATTGATTTGGAATGACTTTTACCTAACTGATGCTAAACAGAAGAGGCTTAATGTTCCTAAAGCTTGGATTTTCACTGTCTGTGATGCTCACAGTTCAAGTGATGTGTCACAGTCGCTGTGAGACAGGATCAGCCCCTGCACGGGGGGACGCAGCTTCGTGGACTCGAGGCTCGTCAATGCAGGCTCGGCCCTGCGAGCTGCTGCCCTTGGGACTCCTACTTGTTCGAGGACAGAAAAGGTGTCGTGCGTGCCGCTGACGGGGAAACATGCGGTGCCGTTAATTAGACTGCAGAGTGTTGTTGTGTCTGCGGACCCGCGCAGGGCTCCCCTGAACACAGGGTCGGGCCGAGCTGCCGGGTGGGGCCGTGACACCATCTCCTGGTCTCACGGGGGAGGCGGGCTTCCTTCTCACACCCTGCGGAGTCTTCGCCGTGTGGCCTGCCGGTGATACCACGTGCGCAAGGCACAAGGCGTGAGGTACACGCTGGGACTTCCCAGCGGCCACTGGGCTCAGAGACGAAGGGGCAAACAGGAGGTGCCTCATAGAGGCACGGGGTGTGGGAAGTGGAGGGGCAGGGGAGGGCCTGGAGCCCACGGGCATCGAGTCATCTTAAAGGACAGGCAGGAGTTTATGGGGTGGCCCAGAAGGGAGAGGGTGTCCCCTCGGCAGGACCAGCTGGGGTAGAAGGCAAGGCCAGACCAGGGCCTGGCACGTCCTGGAAGTGGAGCCCATAAGTAAAGGACGTGAGAGTCGAGGACGCGTCGGCTGTGTGAGGAGGGTGCCGAGCTTGTCCCTCCAACCCAGAAATTCAGAATCAACGGCGGGCGCCGCCCCCTGCGGTCTTCATGTGCGGTTCGATGGGAGCTTTCTGGGGCCTCTAGGTCAGCATAGTGAGGGCCGTCCCTGGGCGGACGCTGGATGGGGACGGATAGGACTCCCGGGGTGCGTGGGGGCCTTGCCTCGGGGAGTGCTGCGGTCCTGAGCAAAAGGGCTTCCTACCGGAAGTTAATAGTCTCCCGGCTTCCAGTGTGATGTGGACGATGGCTCCTCTAAGGCCTGGGGCGGGGGAGTGTGCATTGCTGACCGTTCATGATCATGGCCTCACCATTGGACACTTTTTTATTTTCGGTATTTTTAATGTGCCGTGACGTCCAAGTCCACATGCCAGCATCGCACATCATGCTGAACTGACCGTGTCTGCATTCGAAATAAATCGTGGCCTTCCCGTGGGTCGTTGTCCCGAAGGGTGGGGCCTGACGGGGCCCAGACTCGGGTGTGTGGCGGCCGTTCAGAGGGTGGACCGTGTGCCCTGCGCCCCCGAGACGCTCGCCTCTAGGTTAGGTCAATGCAAAATCAGTGATTAATGAAGGTGTTTTACGGTCCAGCCCGGAGGGAATGGTTCTAGTGTCTCCGGGGCCACACGGTATGTGAGTCCCTCTGGTAGGTTCACTGCGCGCTGAGAGAGAAGCCGTGGGCCCCCTGCCTCCGCGGGCTGCCTGGGGTGGGCTGGCGGAAGAGCCCCGTGGACGGACGGGCAGGTCTGCAGGCCTCAGGGAGACAGTCCACGTGCCCAGCTTTGGAAGAAGGTTGGAAACGTCAGCCTGTGTGATATTCCAGGAACGTCACAAACGTGTACTGGTCACATTTATTTACTAGTGTGTGTCTAACCCGAAAAGGCAGTGTACAGGGAGGGCCGCACGTGCGGGGAAGAGAACGCAGAGAAAGTCCGCAGGAGTGTCGTCTGGATTCTAGACTTTGTGAGCTGCCGGCCACATGCCTGGCTGTATGAGAAGACAATTGAGAGCGCGGCTCTGGCTCTGAAGCTCTCGCGGCCCAAGGGGACACAGACTGGTGCTGTGTGGAGAGCGGCAGGTCGTTTTCCTTCTTTTAAATGATTTCCTTTGTTGTTCTGTGCATCTTGTAAAATACATAAAAATTCGTGGAAGACAAAAAGAATTCCACACACCCAGGTGACCTGGACACGCGGAGTCCTGGGAGCCGGGGTGTGTCCTCGGGGGGCGACAACACATGCACCCAATGGGACGGGGCCTCCGAGGCCGGGCTTCCCGCGCTCCCTTCAGAGAGAAACCGGAGCGTCCAGAGCGTCCCCAGAGTGTGGTCGGCAGAAGTCATGGTCGGCGTCACCTAGACTCACTGCTGTGTTCACTTCCTAGATGCACTCGAGCCTCATGCGTGTGTGAGGTTCTGCCCACTCACCCGCACATGCGTCACACATGGGAGCAGCTCTCGTCCCCGGCGTCCCTCCCAGGCACCGCTCTCTATGTCTGACACTGGGATCTAGTCCTTCACCTGAGGCGGGAGGCCCTTCCTGATTGGGGATATCCGCAGATTACAATAATCGTTTGTGTTCACTGACTTTCGGAAGCACCACACAGGGTGTCCAAGCCATCCTGCTCATTCCCAGCTGTGAGGTCATCCTCCCCGCCCCCCGCCGTCCTCTAGCCTTGGTGTGGCCTCCGGTGTCAGGCGTGGGCACAGGTGCAGCTGGAGAGGAGACCTCAGCATAGGACATCTCCTGCCCTCCTGTGCCCTTCGTCCTTCTCCAGCCCCGTTCCCCATCCCCCCACCAGGACCTGCCCCACCCTAGCATCCAGGGTCAGCACAGGTCACTCGACTCCCAGTGGATTCATCCTGTGACGGCTGAATTGTGTGTCCCCGAATTCTTGTGTCCAAGTTCTAATTCCCGGTAGCTCAGGAGTGGATATATGCAGAGATGGAACCTTCAAAGGGGGGACCAGGTTAAAGTGAGGTCACGTGGGTGGCCCCAAACCAGGCTGACTTGTGTCCTCCTTCTAAGAAGAGGAAATTTGGTCACAGATACCAGGGACCAAGTGAAGATGCAGCGAGAGGTCCGCCATCTACATGCCCAGGAGAGAGGCCTCAAGAGAAACGGCCAGAACGGAGAGGAGTGTGTCCTGTAAGCCCCCCAGTCCGCGGTCCTCTTCTCCTGGGGCCCGACCCGCTCGTGCGCTTCCCAAATGACCGCGTGTGAGCGGCCCAGGCGGGGAGCCGTCTGCATGCCACAGGTTTTCCTTGGACGTTCACCTGAGCGTAAAATATCAGAATCGCGTGATGGCTCGAGTGCTCCCAGGCATGTGTCTTTGGGACTTACGACTTTAGTGTTTCCTCTTGGACGGGCAGTGACCCCAGGGCGAAACATAGTCAAGCGGCGTTTCTGCCCCGGAGCCTCCCTGGGCCCGAGGAGACACGTCCAGCCTTCCTCCTCTTGCCGAGGAGACCGGACGGGGGACCTGCTCCCGCCACCCTCAACTCCGCAGCAGAGCCGTGACTTCCCGGAGAAAGAGTCCGTGGACACACGACCGGGAAGGAGCGTCTGGAGAGGGAACAGGGAGGGTACCAGCTGCGTCAGATGGCGTGTGTCTGGGAGGCCGCGAGGCCGTGACAGCCGGAGGAAGCTGCGTGTCTGGAGGTCAGGGCCGCGTTCTGGGTGCTGGAGGGAGCCGGCCAGTCTGACGGCCACGGGGTCGGTGCTCAGGCCACACCAAGCACGGGAGGACAGAGATTCGTGCTTTTCTTGGAGCAGTTTGTGAAAAGTGACACATTCCTTGTCATTTCCATTCATCCTGCCTAAGTGACCTGCAGGATGGTGTTTCTGGAAACAGTTGCCTCACGTAAACCATAACGTTGGTTCGTTTTCCTCCGGGCGTCCCGCGGACGGTGAGGCGAGCCCAGCTGGTGGCGGAGGTCTGAGGTGCCGGCGGGAGATGGGCGCGGTGCCACAGGACGGCGTCTCAGCCGAGGCACAGAGAGGGGCCGTGGGAGCTCCGAGCGGCAAGCAGCTACCGCCAGACCTCGGAGAGGAGCCCGAGAATGTCTGCGTGGGCTGCTGTCCCTGCGTCACCAGCACGACCGTGCCTTCTGTCGAGTGCTTCAAGGAAGTTCAGATTCGAGTCCCACAGGAGACCGTCTCAGTCCCAAAGGGGTTCATTCATGTCTTTGTAGACGGAGACGAGGGCCTGACTGTAGGGCCAATTTGCTGCTGGGGCGGGTTCTCACGACACACGGGCCTGTACCCACAGCGTGCAAGACCACACGCGCCAAACACTGACCTTGTGCGGCTCAGCACACACGTCCTGCACGTGAGGACAGCTCAGTCGCCGCTGCCACCCCCAAGCGGCTCCTTCCCATCGGTCAGTGTTTCGGGCTGGCCCAGTGGCCATGCTCCGGGAGCTTCCGTCCCTTCCTTGCTCCCCGCCCCCAAATCTTTGAGCTCTCCAAAGGCAGCTTGAAAACCAGAACGCCACTTCTAATCTCATTTTCTGCATCTGACGTGGGTTTTATGAGCCCCCGCTCTTTTTTATTCCAGTCAGTGTTGGATTAGTGAATTCCAAACTAGCTTAGGCACACTGCTTAGTGACCTTTCTCTTCTCTGCATTTTTTAGAAGAAACCAACAAAAGACGACAACAGTAACCTTTCTATGTTCATTACCATAAGCTGCGCTGACCTTAAGAACCAGTCCGGCAGCCTCAGGTTCCCGCACCTCATGGCGGCCCGGACACCAGACGCGTCTCCTTCCGTCGGAAATTCGGTGGCTTGTGGGGAGGAAGGGAAATCGCAGGCGCTCTTGTGTCTGCTCTGGTTCTTTGTGTAACTGGAGGCGGTCCGTGTGCCCAGGGCGCGTCCTCCACTCCCAGGCGCTCCGGCCCAGCCATCGCGTGCCTCACCTGTGCTGCAGGAAGAATGGGAGGAAGCATTTCAGGGAGAAATTTGGGGGAGTGGAGGCTAGCACTTCCCAAACCATCTCTGGAGATGAACTCCGAGTCACCGAGGGAAAATTTACATTCCCTGGCTTGAAGGACACGGTTTGTGAAGCCTCTGGGGATCAGACATCGTCATGAATTTTCTGACGATGAAAACAAATTTGGGGAGAGCGGAATGCAAGGGGTTACGTATCTCACCCACGAACTTGTAGTATCATGTGATTTTGGAAATTAAACTGTCAGTAAAGTGGTAAGATTTGCCCCTTTCTGTTGTCTACGAGAAATGTAATGTAATGGGGCAGCCAACTCGGTGAAAACTGGGTCGATGTTTTTGATTACCTTTCCCGTGTGTTAATGGGGTGCTGTTCCCAGCAAGGAAATGCATGCCAGCCTTTACAGACATACAGATGTTGACTAACTTTGCACCTGCCGCTAAGAGAAACAGCCACCAGCCGCAGAGGTGAGGGCAGCTCACGGAAGGACAGAAACCTGGGTTCCGTTATGTGCTGTCCTCAGTGTGGCCCTCGTGACGTAAGGACTCTGTCCCACGGCCGGACGGGGCGAGTGGACCTTTCCACCCACCTCCCCCGGAGACACCCGGAGCAGGCCTGCAAGCCCATCCAACCCCTGCAGACTTCTCTGGCAGAGCCATTAGTAACAGTCTCCTTTTTCGGTGATAAAATCCATTCTTCACCCCCAAATTGGACACCAGAAGCATTAACAAAACAATTTCTTCTTTCCCACGGATCCAAGTCACAAGGCACTTCCGGTGAGATGCTGAAGAGCCTTTCCATGTAGACCCAGTTTGCTCCGCTGCATGTAGATCTCCTGGAGCTCAGGGAAACGAGACATGAGCCCGGTCCTACGAGGCGCTGATGAGTCTCCGCGAGGACGTGACCGCGGCGAACGATTTTGTAGTTTATAGAATTGTAAATGGCGGTGGTTGAGTAAGTCGGCAAGAGTGATGAAATTAGTAGATGCTCTTGAAGCAATCAGACAAGCAAGCTATTCTTACAAAAAAAGCAAGCGTGGAGTTTTATTCCCTTTATCAATGACCTTAGAAGTCCTGTGGGGGGAGGGGAGACTGATGAGCACAGATGACTCGCGGCTCCTCCACCTGCCCTCAAGTGCAGCACAGACCGAGTGGAGCCTCTTTCCTCCCTGTCTTCGTCTCCCAGGGCTGCTGACAGGGTCCCGCAGATGGGGCTGCTTAACCACAGACATCTGCTCCTCACGTCCTGGAGGCCAGGAGGCCCGGATCCAGGCATGGGCAGGGCCAGGTCCTCCCAGGGCCGCTCTCCCCATGTCCTCACACGGTCGTGCCTCTGTCTGTCCCTCCTCTTCTTCTCAGGACACCAGTAACCCTGGATCAAGGCCCACCCTCGTGACCTCACTCCACCTTATGACCTCTCCCAAGACCCCATCTCCAAACTCTGCCCCCTGGAAGTGAGGACTTCAACCTAGACTTGAGAGAGGACACAGTCCAGCCCACAGCACGACCTACACTTCCCCCGGCCGCCCTTCCCTGTGTCTCTCCTCCTCACCTGCGTTCTTCCCCTCGAGAGGGCCTGCATGGGCTGGTAAAGCCCCCAGAAGGGAGTGCAGCCATGGGCCACCAGACACCCTGGCCACAGCGGGTCCGGCGCCCTTCCCCGGGTGCACCAGGACCGGGGGGACCAACGGCTCACCGCTGAGCACCTCCTCAGGGAGGGTTGCAAAGGCCTGGGTCCTCGGCTGGTTTGGGACTGTCTGCAAGGACCCTTCCGACTCTGGGGCTCCGTGGACTGGCTGAGGCCTTTGAGGGGCCCTGTCCCTGTTGGACTTCTCCGGATGCCTGTCCGGCTTCCCAGTCTCCGTCACCCTGTGCCCGGGCGTCCTCCGCGCTGCCCCGGCCCCGCCCTTGTGTCCCAGAGACACCTCCCCGAGCAAGCACTGGGCTCTCACCTGCTCCCATGGTCTTGTCCTTTGCGACTTAGTCTTCACTCACTAGCTTGGCCCTAAGCTCCTAGAAAGCGGACGGGACGAGGAGGTTCCGGGGCTGCTGCCTCCTCCGGATTTGGGTGACTCACATGGTGATTGACCCGTTCGCACGTTTGCCGCTGGTCCCGGGTCACTAGGCTTCGTGGGCACCAGCCCCTGCGCTAGGAGCTCAGGACACAGGGTGACCAAGTGATTGCCCTGGGCGGGTTCGTGCCCACCATGTCCCCTCGCCACCACCATGCGGCAAGCTCTTCAAGGTGAGGACCCAATCACGCGACTCCTCACACACTTCCCCCCAGGCACTGCCCGCGTCTCACGTCTTTCCCTAGGTCACCTTTCGCGGTAGCCGCTGCTCGAGTGAGTGACCCGGGGACAAGGTCAGTGCTGCCTCTGTGACAGGAGGTCAGTCCGGGGGTGCTGGCCGAGCGGGCCTTGTCCCAGGACTCGCGCCCCGGGCCGATGGGAGCCGCCCGGCCTGTAGAGCAGGGTCCCCATGACAGGAAGTCAGCGAGGACACGCGGCCCGCCCTGGCGCTGGAGTAGCCCGCTGAGCCAGTGCTGGCCGTGGGCGCTGCCGCCGTCCCCACGGCTCACTGTCTTGACTCGGGGAATGGCAGTAATGTTGTGTCTTAGAATGACACTCAAAGCCTTCATCTTCTCTCTCAACACCCAAGTCCCCGTGTTTGGATGGTTTCGCTCAAGGTGGAAGGAAGGTTCTCTGAGGTCCCGGTCGGAGTGTCCTGATGCGGCCGGGGTCCCGTTCACCCCATGGCTACTTACCACGGACACTGCAGCTCTGGAGGCAGCACCTGTGGGGGGACCCCAAGGCTGTTCCCGTGAGGCGTGGGGTCCGCGTGGCCTCAGGTGACGGTCTGGCCATCGGTGGCCGTGTGATGAGCGGTCCCGTCAGGGGGCAGCAGCCCTCCGGCCAGCGCCTGTCCTCACCAGGAGGAGCCTGGAGGCCAGGGTGGACTGTGACCCTGAGAGCCCCTGACAAGATCTTCGCAGGAACACGAGTGGTTTGGTGGACATAGCCAGACGTCACGGGGCCGCCAGGATACTGAAGCTCTAACGGTTTCCCGATCGTCTTCAATCTTCTCTTTAAACATGTCATCGCTTCGAAATGAACCGGACAGACTGGACAGGGGCCACCTGAAGTAAACGTGTCGGCCTTCCACCAGACAGGCCACGTTCCCAGGGCTTCCTGGCCACATGTGAAGAGACGGCCACGCGGGCCGGGCCAGGCCAGCACCGATGGGGAGACGTCTTGTCGCCGCAGGAGGCTCCATGGACGGGTCTCAGCGACACAGTGGTCGGGCGTGTGGCCGCGTCCCAGACACAAAGCCCTGCCGCGGAGGATGTCGGGCAATGACGCACGTACGGCTCAGCGTTGTCAGGGCCGTGAAACAGGAAGCGTGCGGAAGAGGCGGGGTCTACAGTCAGCGCTGAAGGAACGCTCGCCGCGAAGGCCAGAAATGCCTCCCTGGGCAGTGAAGTCCCAGCAGGCCTCGTCTCGTCGGGTTCTTGTCAGAGGACCTCACATCCTCCCCCTTTCCAGTCCCAGCCCGACCTGGAGCCCCCACAAGCCCTCATGACCCCCCACAAGGCAGCGGCTTGGCTGCCTCCCGCTTCCCCTGACTGGGACCCTCAGGTTGGCCGTCTGAGTCGGTGTTTCCTGTCTGCCCCAGGTTCATTTCTTGGGGTTCACTGTCCGCTGGCATAGGGTAGACCGCACAGGCTCTCAGAAGGAAGGATGGATGGACGGACGGGGGGTTGAGGAGCAGATGACCTGCAGGATCCCCCACTAATCCTCACAATGAAAACAAAACACATCACCCCTCGGGTTTGCACACAAACACGCAGTGAGTGCACGTGTCCCGCTGGGAGAGGTGACCCCTGTCTCTAGCTGGACGCTTCGCAGATGACCTTTCCCACGCGGTCTGAACTGACTTTGCATCATCTTCATGTGGCAGAGGCACGTGCGGGGACGAGGGGACAGGAAGGAGTGGGGGTCATGGTGCTCTGGGAGGAAGGAGCAGAGGCATGTCCAGACCTCGAGGGTCTCTCGTCACGGTTTTCCCAGGACCAGCACAAAGCAGCGAGTAGGGTCCTGTTCGCCCTTTCCAGAGGGAAGCTGAGGGCCCACAGGAGCCCAGATGGGATCTTGGACAAGCCTGGGCCCGAGCTGCACGGCTCCCAGAGGCAGAGGAGCCAAGGGGCTGATCCTGGGCCAGGAGCACAGGACCAGGCCCGGAAAGGAGGTCTTCCCTGTGCTGCGCAAGCCAATCGGGTCATCCTGGCTGCCCCACAGGGCGCTTGGGAGCTTGGGCATGGGCCTGGCGTGGGGCCCGGCTGGCGGGTGCTGCCAGCTGGCTGGGCTGTGTGGCTTCTCATAGCGTGGCCGTGGGAGGAGCACCGGTAGGATGAGAAAACCACGTCTCCGTGGACAGAGTCGGTGTCACCGTGAGGTGACCCATACCACAGCACTCGGGTCCCACCATACGTTATTCCTGGCCGTCCTGGCAAAGGATCGTCTGTACTTTGTGGGGGTGTTTTTGCCTGAACGTGACTACACACCAGAAAAGTGGGGTTTTGGTGGGTGGATTTTCTGGGTGTGTCATGTGTGAACGTGTCCAGTCTGTCCTCGTGTCAGACAGTGACACCGCATGCCCAGCGGTGAGCCCCGAGCCTGGAGCCCGCGGGCCGCTGCGGCCTTCACGGGCTGAGAAGCCCCTGTGAGCCGTGGGCACAGGCTTTCTGGGGGTCGGGAAGCCTGTGGGAGCTCTCATCCGGAAACTCGAGATGCTGCCCTGTGGGATTTGGGACCAGGGCTCCAGCTGTCGGGGTGTGTTTAGTAAGTGCTGATGGCATCGAGATGGGCATTTTTATCTCCCAGATGTGGCCGGACTGCTGAGACCGCTGCCTGGGTGACAGGCGGGCCTTGTGGGGTCGGACGGGGGTCGGGCGGAGTGGAGCGTGGAGTCAGCGTGCCGCGTTCTTCGGCTGGGAGCGCGACTCTTCCTTTTCAGAACGAGGGACCCGGGGTGGGCAGGGGGTGAAGCCATTGGTCCAGACGCGTCTCGGAGGCAGGGCAGGCCCACGCGCCCTCTCGGTCCGTCCCCGAGGCTCTGACGGCTGACGGCCCCCTCCAGGGAAGCGACGCTGGCTGTCCGTCAGCGTGTTCTATTTCGTCAGTTTTAAGGCTGGAAATAATAGGAAGCTTCACTGTGCTGCTTATTGGAATAAATCGGAAAGGAAACAACGGTTGGTTGTAATTGCACCAATAAGGGAGCTCAGCCAGCTCAGGGTGGCGTCTGCCCTTAAGCTGTGTAATTATTTTTCCCTCCAGAAGGAAAGATCGCTGGTGGCCTGTAGCAGAGTGTTGCTGTGTCGGAAATATTTAAAGAGGCTGAAAACAACATTGATGTGTTAGGTCTGTTCTGCTGGTTTCAAAGAAATACCCAGCACACTGTTCAGTAATATCGCGAGCCCAGCGATGAATTATTCAGGCTGCGTGTCCTGCGTACCTGGCAGCACGCCCGTGACCTCAGGGCAGTGAGATCGCGTCTGTGCCTCTGGAGCCTGTGGCATGTGCTCCCCGTGGAGTCCTGGCAAGGTGGCCGGGATGGGGTCCTGTCCTGCTGGCCGTGGGCACTGGGGCGGCTCTCCTCGGCTGAAACCCTTCCTGTTCACGGCCGCGCCCTGCAGTCCTGCTGTCTCCCCTGGGCCGCGGGAGCCCCTGCAACCTTCCTCGCGGCTGGGGGCCTTGGGGTTCCTGGGTCTGGCAGGTGGTTCAGTGGAGTCTTCCCTGCACGCGTCCAGGGAGCCTCCCCAGGTTTCCTGCCGGGCTTCTCTTCCAAAGCTCCCTGGTCCTGCCCCAGCACGTCATGGAAATTACTTCTCTGACAGGGACGGCAAGGGGACGCCCACCGTGGGCCTGTCGGCTCCGACCCACGCACGGCTGGGCTGGCTGGACTTATCTCCGTGGACACTGGTGGCTGCTGAGACACGACCTTTCTGATTTCATCAAGTCCTCCCCGCCGGAGGAAAGAACTATTTTCCTCTGCACCCTCGAGCTTCATCTGCATGGGGACGGGTACACCGATGCAGAGACCCGCTCTTCAGAGAAAACTGGATCTGTTCTGTGTGATGGAAAGTCTCGCGAGCAGCCTGTCGCACAGGCGGAAAGCGGTCTAAGCTCTTGGGAGACGGAAGTGGCGGTGCCTGGCCCAGCCGAAGCCGCCGCCCGTCGTGAGCTTCCCGAGGGCCGAGCATGCAGGATGAGCGGGAGGGTGGCCCGGGCCCCAGGCGCCTGGAGCAGGGAGGGGGTCAAAAGGGTGCACCTGCCTACCTCCCCCCAAGGAGCCCTCCTGTCTGGTCCTCCCCTGGGAAGGGGGCTGCGTGGCTGACACAGAGGATGCTTCCGAAACGAGGAAGGGGAAGGATCTTTTTATTTCGTGTTCGTTCCTAAGTTGAGGTGTTTGTGGAAATGAACTCCAGACTCCTGAGCTACCTGAAGAGACCGGGAACCTCACAGAGGCAGATGCCCTTGACCCGGGGCCCCCAGGCTCGGGGACTCGCTTGTTCTCCTCCTTCCTCATCCCTCGGCTTCAGGACAGTCTGGGTGGGACACTCCGCTGGAGGGTGGAAACGCACTCTTGTGCTTTGTCCCGGTGAGACCTCGCAGCTGCCCCGTCCCAGGGACGGTGCGTCGGGGCTCAGAACGCTGGGTCCTTAATCACGCGTTGAGACAGCACAGGAAAGCTGAAGAACAAGCTAGTCGCAGCCTCCCTCCTTGGAAAACAGCGGTTTGGCGGGGAAGGTTCCCAGGAAACATTCAGATGGGACTGGGCTGTGTGTACCCGCCCTCCCACCCTCTGTCCCTCCAGGGCGGGTGGCTCTGCAGAGTCCTGCTGCCCGTGGCCGTGGACCCGCATCACCGTGGCTTACGGGAAGGCTCCGTCCTCCTGCAGCGGGGGTGCGGTTATCTGTGCGTCGGCCGCTTTCTCTCTGGTGCCTGTTGATACGACGGCTAATAGCTGCTTGTCACGGAGAACCTCTCTTCGCCGAGGGCAGGAGGATGCGGTTCACTGAGAAGTAGAGATCAGCTCTCATTTTCTCTAAGAAAGTGGCTTTCACTGTCAAAGAAGGGACACAAAGTAGGTCTGCATTTGACAACGGGGAAAGTTGTCTTTCGGGGCTTAGGAGGAATGAGGCAGGAGGGGTGGGTGGGTGGGAGTCCGGACCAGCTCTACCAGCAGGAGCTCGGGTCGCCGCAGCACTGCAGGGGTGAGCGGAGATCACCTCGGGTCCCTTCCCCACCCACTGCCCTCCCGGACTTACCAGCCTCGGCTTCTCCAAATCTAGGAAACGAGGAAGGGTGGGAATGGCTGGGTGACCTGCTCCCTGCCAGCCCCAGGGGGTGCCCCCACCGACCCCTCTCCAGCTCCCTCTGCGACCTGCCCCCAGACAGCGCATCCACACAGCGCACCGGCCAAGCTGAGCCCACTGATCTCGGCGTCCCACTCCCCTCGGGCCGCCAGGGTTTGCTGGGGGAGAGCGGCTGAAGACCCTTCTGGGAACAGAGCCTGGGACCAGGCTCCTGCAGCGGGTCACAGCCGCTCTGACCGCCCGTGCCTCTGGCTCGCCGAGCCACCCTTATTAAAACCACTTCCAAAAAGTGAGCTAAATTTGTCCTGCGGACGGCCGAATCCAGCTTTTAGACGGGTCAGTGCGTTAGCAGGAAGCAGCGCCGTCACTCTGGCCAGAATCCCCGCTCAGGGCGTGTGCGTGTGTTGACGGGTAACGAAGGAAATATTTGTAGGATGGAAGGAGGGAGGCCCTGACTTCCCTCCACGGCTTCAGACACAAATCCAGGAACCAGACGTGGCCTGAAGGACTGCTGCACGCGACGTGGGCACGCAGGGGAGATGCGGGCAGGGTGCTGTCTTCCGGTGCCCGTTTTGGGGCCCAGGAAGTCAAACCACTTTTTGTAAATAACTTTTTTAGGGAAAACTTAGCATGTGTACAACTCAGGAGTTTTGGACGGTGACGATCTCAGGCCCAAATCAAGTTGGTTTCTTACCTACCTTGTCCCCACGTTCCCCTCCTGATGCACACCGTCTGGTGTCCTGGGGTCCGCGGACTGTCTTCCTCAGTACCTTTTGCTGCGGTCCAACACGCTGTTGTCACCAATAGTGGCAGCAAGAGGTGCCCTGAATTAGTGCTTTCCCGGCGTCTGCCTTGGGGCATTTGTCTGGCGTTTGTCCAGGAGCAACACGCAGGCCGTCCCTGTCGTCCTGGGGGGACTTGCTCACAGCCGCAGTCGGAGGTCCGCTGTCGTCTTCCCCGGGCGGGGGGAGGGTAGCTTACCTGGGCCCGGCTGCCAGGTGGGGGCAGGGGCCTGTACCTTCCCGGGGGGACGCGCTCGGTCTTGGTGTGCTTTGCAGGGTCTCCATGGCTGCGGAGACGGTAGAGGGAGACGTCTCCAGACATTCTCCGTGTCGTGGGGGTGAGAACATCTGCAGTCAGGCCCTCCGCGGTGTGTGCAGACCTGTCACACGCCCACCGCCAGACAGTGGGCAGGCGGGCACCGAGCACACGTGCATCTGAGTGAGACGCAGCACCCCGGAGGCCACGGCCCCGTGGGTCGTTGCAGAGTCTCCACGGACAGCTGGGGTGTCAGTGGTCTTTCACTGACTGCCTGACCTGAGTTAGAAGCTGTGTGTGCCCACGTGTATGGCCCAAAACACCGGCCGCTGTGCAAGACGAACATCGCTGGCGAGCAAGTAGGGCCCATCCTGCCCTCAGGAGTGGTGGCCTCTCTGGAGAGAGACAGTACACCCTCCAAGGACAGTCGAATGCGTGCTTTGAGCTGGGGTGGGGGGCGAGCTGGAGGCCAGCAGGAGCGCTCGTAGGAAGTGGGGGCAGGGAGGCCCAAGGCGGCCCCGAGGTCAGCATCCCGTCCCTGTGTGCCCAGCGCAGCCGGGGCTGTGACCGGCAAGAACAAGGTCTGGGTGGTGGCAGCTCCGGGGAAGGATGGCCCAGGGCAGAAGGAGCTGCGTGCTGGCCGGGGAGGGAACATGGAAGGACCCTCACCAGGGTTCCAGTCCTCTCTGTCGTTTCTGCTCTGTGACCGCCATGTGGGCCTCAGTCCCCATGTCCCCACAGTCTGGGCCTCGTGGCTCCCGGCCCCAGGACTCGCGGGCGGC
This sequence comes from Pteronura brasiliensis, assembly GCA_004024605.1. NCBI lineage: Eukaryota > Metazoa > Chordata > Mammalia > Carnivora > Mustelidae > Pteronura > Pteronura brasiliensis. Next base: position 142,528 of record PJEN01001599.1, on the reverse strand, counting down.
CGCAGCTCACCAGCCCCGTCGTGGCACTTCTGACACGGTAGAGCGTGCAGGCTGCCCCCGTGGCCCCCTTCCCGTCCCTCCCTGTGGAGCGGCTTGCACGCGGAACCTGAGCCCTGGGACCGGCCGCGCCTGCGCCCCCTCCGCGAGGGGGTTTGAATTCTCCCTGGCGCCGGGCCGTGTGCCGCGTACGGCGAGAAGGGGCCTGGCTCACGGAGCTTCCTGGCGCGGTCGGCGCGAGGCCGTGCTCACCGCGCGGGGGGCTGGCCGGGTTTCCTTGCGCTCGGGCTCCGCGGCCCATGCGTGCGTCTCGGGGGGTGGCGTGTGGGACACCCACTTGCTGCATCGCACACAGAAGGAGACGTTACAGAGACGGGCGGGAAAGGGCCTCAGAGGCCACGGAGATGGGCCCGAGGGGACCGGATGTGTATTCCCGTCCGACCCAGGGCTCCGCCCGCAGGACGGCGCTTCTCGTCTGGCCGCGGCTGCTGCACGTCAGGAGCGCTGATTTCCCGCCCGCTCTGAGTGACACGGTGTGATGCATCTGATGACAACTAGAGCAAATTCTGGTAACGAGGTCACCTTGGCCTGTGTTACTGTCTGACTGCTGTTTTCCACGGAGATTATCTGTGGAAGCGTCCACGTGCTCAGAACGGCGTCCTTCCCGGGAGCGTGGGTGCCCGCGGCGGCCTCGTTAGGGCTTGCGAGACACCAGTGGCGTACGCTGGCCTGTCCGGTTAGACCCCGCCTGGCCTCTGCGGGGCGGCTTCTGCTCCACCGCCCAGAAAGCGACTGGTTGTGATTAAGTCACTTTTTTCCTTCAGGTGCTTTTTATGCAGAACGTGTGTAAGTGTGTGTGTGGAGGTCAGTGGGGCCCAAACACACGAACCCTTTTGAAGGGCGCTTCTGGGCACATGTTGAGCCTCACCGTCGTAGAGAGGATTCTTGCAGGACGGCGTTTTCGGTGAGGGCTCCCGGAGCAAAGGGCATTGTGGGGGCCTGGGCGGATGGGCAGGACTTGGCAAAGGAAGAGGCGTGTGGACGTCCCAGCAGGGAGCCAGGGTCAGGAGGGGCTGCAGCTCAGAAGGGGGTTGGAGGTGCCGGGCACGAGGGGCGTGAGACTGTGTCTCAGCAGAGAGAGGTCCAGGCCGCCAAGCAGGGGACTGGGTGGCCGGCTGAGGGGCCGTCCCCGAGCCCCACGTGGGCGCCTGGCGCACCTCGCACCCGCCTCGCTGCACCTTTAGGAGATCATAAGGAAGAACACGGGCCTGTGGCCAGAGATGCGCCCGCAGGAGCGCTGAGCTGGTGGGGCGCTTCCAGGGGCCCCGGGACCCCTGCTGAGGCGGACATCAGATGCACGGGAGCCGGCTGGGGGGTCAGAACCCACAACGACGTACTCCTGAAAAGCCTGTCATCGCAGCGCCCGTCCCTCGGGGGTGACAAGGGAGTCCAGGCCCCGGGCCTGGGTGGAACCAGTGGGGTGGAGGGTGGCCTTGCGGAAGGAGGACTCGGGGCTGGGCTGCTCTGCGGACGAGCTCATCACCGGGTACACACTGTCTTGTGAGTGGCGAGGAGGGAAGGTCTGAGGTAAAGACACGGTGCCCGTGGTCCTCTGCACAGATGACCTCACAGTGCCTTCCTTTCCTTGTACTTGGGCCCACACGTACGTAGACGCAGCTGATTTCTAATCTCCTGGGGCCTCGCGTGAGGCAGGAGCAAGAACTTGGCACCTCACTAGCGCCCCCATGTCAAGCTGGGAGGGGCACCTTGCGCTGTGAACAGAGACAACACCAGAAACCCGTCTGTGCGGCGCACATCTGCGCGGTTTGCACACGGCCGAGCCTGCACGTGCTGGGCTCACGGACGTCGTCCTGGCCAGCTGCTGTCTGGACCACGCAGACGGCCAGGCACCGGCCGGAAATCACGGGAACAGTAGTCGGTGCAGTGACCCACTCTAGGTCTGCCTCGAGGCACACACGTGCGTGGGTACGTGCATGAACTCACACACACACACACACAAACGTGAACACCTTCCCTACGTGTCCAGGCTGGCTGTCCCCAAGCCTGCAGTCCTGGGACAGAGGCTCACACCAGGGGCTGTACGGACAGGAGCGGCCGGAGGCCCGTTGCTGTTTGAAGGTAACGGAACGGGAGAGCCGGCACGTCCTTTAGCAGGGTGGTTCCGAGCTTGAGCTGCATCAGAAACTTCTGGAGGGTTTGTTTAAAGTTGGGACTGTACTCCCTTTCCGTCAGTGCTCCGTCAGTCCTGGGTGGGGGCCCCATAGTTTGTATTTCCGACGGCTCCCGGATGACACCGGTCTAGGGGCACCCCGTGGAGAACCACTGTTTTCCAAGACACCAAGCTGCTTCATTTCGTGAGGAGCTGCGGTTACGTGAACTCGAGGCCTTCAAACCGCAGCTCGAGCCATCCTGAGGGTGGGTGAGTTAACACGGAGGCGGATCCCTCGCAACCCCAAGGATGGCTGTAGAGCAAGTCTCACCGTGTGGCGGCTGCAGGTCTGACAAAGGAGGCGCCGACAGAGTTTCGCTGTGGCGAATCGTGACGTCATTTCTTCACTGACTTTGTTTCTAAGTTGGGAAACTGCATTATTTAAAAAAAACAAGGAAATGGAACAGCTCTTTGGTTAAGTAAAGTAAAAGGGGAAAACTACATTTAAAACAGGAAAGAAATCATTGTTTTTTAAAAATCTCTTATTTCATCTATGGCTGGAGTCACATTTTTGGTATGTTTTTAAAATTTATGGTCTTAGGGTGTCTGGGCAGCTCAGTTGGTTCAACATCCAACTCTTGATTTCGGCTCAGGTCAAGATCTCGGGGTTGTGAGTTCAAGCCTGGAGCTGGGCTCTGCACTGGGCAGGGAGCCTGTTTAAAAATAAAGAAACATGAGAGACTCTGGACTCTCAAAAACAACCTGAGGGTTTTGAAGGGGCCGGGGGGGTTGGGAGGTTGGGGGAACCAGGTGGTGGGTATTAAGGAGGGCACGGACTGCATGGAGCACTGGGTGTGGTGCAAAAACAATGAATAGTTACGCTGAAAATAAATTTTAAAAATTAAATTTAAAAAAATAAATAAATAAAAATAAATAGATAAATAAATAAATAAATAGATGAATATTTTTAACAATTTTAAAAGGGCATCTGGGTCGCTCAGTCTGTTGAGCGTCTGAGGTCTTGATCTCAAAGTCATGAGTTGGAGCCACACCTTGGGCTCTGCACTTTGCATGGAGTTTACTTAAAAAATAAGTAAATAAAAAATAAATTTTATTCGTTGGTTTTATTCACCTGAGCTTCACCTGCGCTGGAATGGAGCTCTTGGCACCATCAGGAGGTTTCCCCACCCTCCAGACATTCCTCTCAGGGCGTCTCCCTTGATGCCACTGTCCTGCCTTTTCCTCTTCTGTATGAAGATCAGAGACACACACGTTCTTTTAAGCTTTGAGGTCACTCTTGGAGGAAGACTCTGTTTATCCTCTAAGCTTTGGTGTAGGGAAAGCTTTGTGCGCAACGCTGATCCGAACTCTCAGTGTCCGAACACAACTCTACAGGAAGGCACGGTGGGGCCTCCATGCCTCGCTGGGGTGTGGGTGCTTGGAGCCAGAGCTGCCCCAGCCTGATACTTTGACCCCAACACCTCTTTCTGCCTCTCAGATTAGTTGCATTGTGGGGGGGGGTCCTGCATTATTTGTATAAACTTAGAACCGACACTTCGTGTAATTCCGGTCCCCTTGTGGAAGAAAATGTCATCCCTCTAATTTCAACCAAAACAAGGGAGGGCCTGGTGCGGAGGATGCAGAAGAGCTCTGTGGGAGTGTGGACGTTGGCTGACTGCAAGCTGGCATCCCCATTGGCGCAGGGGTACTGTCACCCGTTCCGGGTCACTAGAGACACGGTGCCAGTATCCTCCTGTGGTATGAAGGAGCTGCTCCATCCTACAGGTCTCTCTCCCCTCCACAAAGATCCAAGGTTATCTCGTTTGGACTTTAAGAAAACTTGACAGCATTTCTAACATATCTGAAGACTGTTCCTCCCTAGAAGTTAGCATAAAGAGAATGAATTGTTTAAGAACTTTCCTACCCAGAGGCAGAGATATTGGATAACTGTCAATGTCCAGCCGAACCCATTGGTTTAAGAGTCACAACTGCATCAATGAATGCCACAGTGTTTCATCTTTGCAGAAAAATCTCAGTGACTTGAGGAGGCTCTCACCATTTCCACCACTGCTGAATTTTTACCAGGTTATCAAAATGCGGTGGTCACTGAACTTAGATAAAAGTGAGATTATATCACACAGGCTAAGGAGTGCCCAGTGGTGATCTTCACAGAGCTCCCTGAAAGCTGTTTTCCTTCATTAAGGAAACACCCCACATGAGTTATCTAATGCTATACAAGTTACCCCAAACTTGTCAGCTTGGAACAGGTGCATTTGCCATCCCGCAGTGTTTCTGTGGGTCAGAAATCCAGAAGCTGCTCAGCAGGATGCTTCTAGCTCAGACCTGCTCATCAGCTTATAGTCAAGCCGCAAGCAGAGGCTGACATCCCATCTGAAGTCTGGGAAGAAGGAGCCACTTCCAAGGGGGTGCCTCACACATCTGCGGGCCGAAGGCTCAGTTCTTCACCATGAAGCCTCTCCAAACGGGGCTCCACGACAGGACAGCTGGCCGCCCCCCGAGCAAGTGATCTAAGAGAGAAGGAGGTTAGTAGGAAGCCATAAGACCTTTTATGACCTTGTCTTTTCCATTTTATTCTATTCATTGGGCATGAGTCATTAAGTCCAGCCCACACTCCAGGAGGAGTATTTGACTTCACCTCTTGATGGGAGCAGTTGTAAGCATTTTGTGGACATCATGAAACCACCCCACACACCATTGAAAAGGGAAGTGAAAAGGTATGATTACTCTGCGGTCAGCGGTCTGGGTTAAGATGCCGGCTTTTTTACGTAGTAACATAGCAACGCCGGACAAGTCACTTCAGATTCCTCAGCTGTGAAATGTGGGTTTGAGAGTTCCCCTTTCAAAGGATTTTTGATGAGTTAAGTATGATGTAAGAACTTGCAGTAATGACTAGTACATAGTGAACATTCAGCAAAACAGTGTTGCTGCCAATGTTGTCATCATTTTCACTGTCTGCAACAAAATCATCACCACCACCATTACCCCATCATCATCATCACTACCACCGTCACCATCATCAGCATCACCATCATCACCATCATCACCACCATTATCACCACCATCACCTCCACCAACACCATTATCATCATAACCACCAACAAAATTATCACCATCACCATCATCACCACCATTATCACCACCATCATCCCCTACACCAACACCACCAACACCATCATCACCATCACAATCACCACCATCACCACCATCATCCACATCACCATCATCACCACCATCATTACCACAATCACCATCATCACCAAAATCACCATCACCACCATCATCACCACCAACACCATCATCGCCATCACCATTACCACCAACACCATCATCACCGTCACCACCATCATCATCAACATCACCATCATCCGCATCACCATTATCACCGTCATCACCACTATCAGTATCACTATCATCATCAAAATCATCATCACCATCACCACCATTATCACCATCATCATCACCTCCACCATCACCACCATCACCATCGTCATCACCTCCACCATCACCACCATCACCGCCATCATCCACATCACCATCATCACCACCATCATCACCTCCACCATCACCATCATCATCACCTCCACCATCACCATCATCATCATATCGTTGCTAATCTGTTGCTCTTGCTGCTGTAACCGCAGCTATACAGAGTGTTTTTTTTTTTTTCAGATGTTTAAAGTTCTCAGGAGTGGTAAATTTTCCAGAGAAAACCATGGAAGTGAGGAGAATGTTTTCTAAACTGTACCTTAGAGTTAACTTGTGTGTCTACTAGGAAATTCCCAGTAGAAATTCTCACTGCTGGGAGAAACACGTACCCGACCCTGCAAGTGTCCTGCGGGACTCAGGAAGGAGTGACCTGAAGCGAGCTTGGTCCGTGTTCCGACCGTACGAGCAGCTGGCTGTGCAAACGTAGGCAAGCCAGAGTGCTGCTCTGTCAGACCCCACTGTACGTGACAGGGCCAAGGTGTCCGGCCTTACGGAGCGGTCGTGGAGACCAGGGTATGTCACCGCACAGAGCGGGCACGCCTGGTGTTCTGTCTGACGGCTGTGCTACAGGAGGTGAGGCAGCCATGGGTCCTTCAGGGCAGCTCCTGAACTAGGCTTCAGGAAGGCAGGACGGACTTGCCTCACGCCCTGAGGGAGAAATGGGAGGAAAGGACAGAAGGGCCTGTTGTGAAGAAAGAAACAAAAAGCCCGTCGTTCCTGAGGCTCCCTGGGGGAGGCTGAAGGACTCTCTCCTGTTCGATAAAGCATCAATCCCTGAAAATGTGTGAGGTGTGATCGCTTTCATCCTGCGGAAGCTTGGCTCTGGCTTCTCCAGTTCCCCGGTTTTGTGGCTCAGAGGGGCTTGTTAAAGATGCCAGATTTAAGCCCTTTCTATTATTTTCACAAATGTGGTATCTTTAGGCAGGAGTGAGTAGTCCATCTTGCCTGAAACAGCACAAGGTGGTGCTCAAAACTTCTTAAGACGAGAAGACTCAAGTTCCCGCGAGCAGTTTGCTCAGTGGTCCGTGTTGTTTCTTTGCTTGGGAAGCAGGTGAAGTCAAAATATTTCTATATTTGTTGTCTGTGAAGAGAGATTTGGTTCTTGAAGAGGAAGGTCAAGAAAGAATGTGATAAATACAAGTTTCTGTATCGGTTTAATTCCTGATAACTCCAGGAACACCCGTTCCCCTTGAGCTGTAGGAGCTGTGGGGAGAGAAGTCATCAAGCCCTGGCCCCTAAAGGCGAGGCTGGGACGGGACACCGGCAAGCCCAGCGCCACTGGCAGCCCTCCCAGGAGCCGCCCGCTCCGCCCAAGCGCGTCCCCGTGGCCCTTCTTGGCCTGATCTGTGGTAGTCGTGGATCCACCCAACCCACCACTGACCTCTACTTTTCTAAAACTTGTTTGGAATTTAACGTTGTAGGTTGTTCACATCAGGCCTTGCTGCCACAGGGAGCCCCAGATCATAAACAGGGCTTGAGGACGTCCCTGCTAAATATTTACCACTTCCCGCCTTGAGGTACAGCCCCGACCCTGCACCGCGATGAGCCCTGCACTTCCCTTGACCTCACCCCTGCGTCTGCTCGGGGACCAGGCCCTCAGCTCATGCCCACCCTGGGCTCTGACCCTGCAGAGCCCCCCCTCAGCAGGCCCTTCCTAGCTTCCAGACCCCACACAACCTCCGGCCCTACACCCCTAGCACGTACACGATTCAGAGCCCAGTCATGGTGTGAAATTATCCTGTTCAACTTACTGGTCTGCTTGCTTGGGGTCAGTATTGCTACAGACGAGGCGCTCTAGCAAATTCCGTGAGGACAGGCACTCATCCCTGGGCCCCCCTGGGTCCAGGGCCCGAAGACCACCAGCTCTCCCAGGGTCTGGGGATGGGCTTAAACGCTGAGCAGTTTGGGTATCAGCCCGTGGATTCGTGAGGGGCACGGGCTCTTCGTGTGGGTCATGTCGCCACATCTACTCTATCTTGCGTATCTACCAATGGGTTTTGACTGACATTACTGTGTTGCTCTGTGCGAAATGGCACGGGCCTTTGAAACCTGGTGAAATCTGTAACAATTCACGATGTGTGTTACCTTCGTTAAAGACCTCTGATTTGCTTCCACGAGCTTTTCCTGAACCTGGCTTTGATAATTCTGGGGATTTTAACAAAGATCTTTCTATGCTCTAATGGCTGTAAGATGCACCCCCCGTTCACAGTTTAATCTAACAAGATAAAGTGGGCTTAGATGTAATTAAAAGCAAAATAGTACTTAGTTTTAATATCAACCAGATCTTGAGCATTTTATCCTCAACTGTCTGCTCTAAGGAGACGCGGCTCAGCACAGACCTGCTAAGTGTGTGAGAGCCTCGGAGAAGCCCGATGGCCTGGGGCCCCCACGGTCTGGGAGGGGCGAGGTCAGTGCACCCTGGACGATGCAGGAGGCAGGTGGCAGGAGGCAGAGCGCCGGGAGCAGACCTGGATGGACAGACAGAGACTGTGTGCTGGGCCCTGCAGGATAATGTGGCCACCGGGGAGGCCCCGGGGCTGCAGTTGGTCACCTGATGTTGAGGACAGACGCTCCAGGCAGGAAGGACAGAAGGACAGAGATAGCAGCGCGGCCTGTGTGGGGACAAGAAATGGCCCATGTGTGGGAAGGCAGGGCGCACAGGAGAGGCCTGGGGCAGGTCAGGCAGCTCGTGGATGGACAGCTGTGGTGGGCAGGCGCAGGGCCCCTCGGTCAGGGAGGCGTCGGACTCCGAGCTCAGTCCGTGCGCCGCTTCAGCAGCCGAAGCAGAGCTGCCAGCGAGGACACGGGCGAGGAACCTCCGATCTGTAAGGACCCCATGCCCGGGGAGGGTCGTGAAGATCTGGACCAGCACCTGGCTCGGCCAGGGTTCCCTCCTCCCTTCCCGCCCATCAGGCCGTCGTGCCTCATCTGAGCCTGGAAGGGAGTCGGTGGAGGGGCTGATGCTTGCAAATTGTGTGTGGACAGCGGTGTAGGCAGAAGGGGAGGACGGGCAGACCTCGGGGACAGATGCCAAGGTCAGGGACCGAGGGCGGGGGGTGAGTGCGGAGGACGTGAGGAGGGCCGGACCGAAGGGCACCGGCAGGTTGAGGGCTGGGGAAGGCTGGGGCCGGGTGACGCCCGAGTGCACTGGTTCTCAGTAGCAGCAGCTCTGCCCTCAGGCTCGTCACCAGCCCCGCAGGAAGGTGCAGCTTCAGGAAGCTTTCAGACCACGGTTCTGTGCACCTGGACTTTCTCCACGGGTCCATCTGTCCTGCCTCGTTCCTCCCCAGGGGCCTACCACTCCATGGGGAGTGAATGCCTACCAGGGAACAAAGGGACAAATGACGTCTGCACTGCTGGGACGCGGGTCTGGGGCCAGCGCACTGGCCTTCTGGAAACTCCCAGTCTCTGCTCTTGCCATTGCTCACCTGTCCTCCAGCGGCCAGAGGTCCCGGCCCGCCTGGACCTCCATCGTCCACCTGCCAGCACCTCTGCTCCCAGCCTGACTCCCAGCGGCCCGATCTCACCCCCCACCCCGGGCCATGCCCCACCCAGGTCTGAGATCTCCCTCAAATAAGCTGAGGCTCTGAGGGCCGAGTGCAGGGACATCCCTTTCGCAGGGCAGTGTAAAGCCGCTTGCTGACCGCGAGCCCCTGCCCTTCTCTCTGCTCATTAAGGGCTTCACTGTCACCACTTCCCTCTGTCCTGTCGGAACAGATGCTTCAGACCCACGGTCGGCTGGCCGGGCCGTCGGAGCGCTTCTCCAAACTGTCTTAGGGAATTACAAGCAGATCCGAGACCTGCTGTCTGACATGCGGGGCTGTTCTCTGGGAGTCGAGGAGGAGGCCTCACGGGACCGCCTTCTCGATCAGAACCTTGATCTGGGCTCTGTGTCAGCCCGCGGAGCCGCCTGCCAGGGCGAAGCGTGCTTGTCAGGGACATCTCACTGCACGGTGTCCGTCAGCGGTCGTCCCACGGACGCCCAAGTGAACCCTCCAAAAGCTGCCCCTAGCAGGATCACAACAGCCCAACCCCACTGTCTTCCCAAAATAGATTACTTTATCTTGGGTTTTTTCCTTTGTTATTTTACATTGCCATCAAGAAAACAAGCTACATACAGATTCCTTAAATCTGGCAACAACACTCTATGTCCTCTTACAAATTTGCACCTTGCCCGTAGCCCGAGAGCTGGGCATTTGGCGTCCGAGGTGAGCATCCCAAGTCACGGCCCACATCATCGCTGCTGCTCACCGCCACTCCTCGTAGGACACACCACACGCCGCAGCCGCGGAGTCTCCCACGTGGACCAGCTCGCGTGGCCCCGTGCAAGTCTTCTCGGATTGTTTTGTGGAGTCATTCTAGAGGATTGTGTGCATAAATGTTGAAAATCGATTTCCCTCTAATCAGGAAAATGACGTAAGGAGTCTGGAGACACGTCCAGGTCTCACACTGAGTGAGTGTGTCCTCGCGACACTGTAACTCTCCCCACTCTTCCTCCCCCAAATACTGTTATTTTACATGTGGAAGGTTTCGTGGTTTTCTACTTTATCCTTTAAAATAGGGCTGTCCTCTCCGGACCTGCTCCCCGGTCCATGCCCCAAAAGCCACGTTGGGCGTGGGCACCCTCCCCCAGCTCCCCCAGCACTGGGCCTGGAGGCCTGGGGTCTGCAGGTCTGGGAGTCTGGGAGCCCGGGGGTCTGGGAGCCTGGGGGTCTGGGGCTCTGGGGGCCCGGGGGTCTGAGGCTTTGGAGGCCCAGGAGTTTGAGGGTCTGGGGCTCTGGGGGCCCGGGGGTCTGAGGCTTTGGAGGCCCGGGAGTTTGAGGGTCTGAGGCTCTGGGGGCCCGGGGGCCCTGTGCACCGTGACATTCTGCCCCTGATGCAGCCGCTCTGCTCTCAGCTGTGAAATCCAGTGTTTCTCCCCAGAGGGACCACAAGCACCTTCTGTTGTTGGGGCGGAGTCAGCGTCCTCTTGTCCAGGCACTTGTCAGTCAGCAACTGAACGCGTTGCCCTTGTGCACCGGCCTCAGCCTCTGAGATGGGAGGCGATTTGCTGCATTCCAGGTGTTTCCGCACGTGTCTGTCATCCCTCGAAAGATGTGCATTTGAACCAGCAGAGGGAAAAATAGCATGATTGACGTGACTTTTGACATGATTTTTGTCAGGACTCCGGCATGCCATTTGCTGGAGAACCGGTTCTAATGAACCCCTTTTGCACGGCGAGCAGAGCCGTCTCGCGTCTGCTCCCTTTTCTCCCACCTCGATATCCAAATGTCAATCATCGGGAGGGAAATCACGCCACTGAATGAGGCAGCAGGCAATTCACCCTCTAGAAATGGAACATTTACCTTAAGTGGTAAAAAGGTGTTTTCCATTCCTTGATAGAAGTTTGCATGAAAATCTCTGCCTTTGTGTTTCTAATTTGTCTCTCTGCGGATTAGTCCTTCATTCACGGCAGTGTTTAAAACACATTTAAAATTGCTTTTGTACATACGCAGCTAGTAAGTTAAAGTACAGAAGGAGGTATTTTCAGTTTACATCCTCCCTGGGGAGCGCCTTTCCTCTCCAGTTCAAGTGGCAGCTGGCAGAGCCTCCGGCAGTGAGGGCAGCCTCTTCCCCGAGGCTTTCATTACTGCATTCCAATGAAGCGTTGTTTTTTCCTTTCCCACCTTTTTTCTTTATTGGCTTGGGATTTGTGTCTTAATCAAAGTGTGCGAGAAATGTACTTAATCGTCAGACACGGCGACACTCTGACGTGGCACTCCAGTTAATTAATGCGGAAAGTTGCAGAAGGACGCGTGATTTTCCATTTACATCAAATGAGTTTGCTGTGATCAATGTTATCATAGGAAATACCAAAGGAATTAATAATGATTAGGCCATTACTTCCAAGTGACGCTGAAGACTCAGAGACCTTCGCTCATTACAAGAGCTTGAAGACGGCGCGGATGTTGGTGTCTGTGCTGGGATGCGCGTCGGTCGTGGTGGCCTGGAGCGCGGTGGGTGCCGAGACTCGCCGAGGGACGTTCGCCTTCCAACCCACTTTTTGTCCAGAGGTTTTCAAATAATTGGGTCCGTGACGGGTTAAAATTTTTTTTCAGTCTTTTTTTTTCGAGGGATTAATGCTTCAAGACTTCACTTATTCCTTCCCCAAAATAATCCAAATACGAGTCTGTATCGTGTGCGAAGCCTTGAATCACGTATTTGGGGTGAGATGCCCAGATGAACCAAGGGTGGCCCCTTCCCTTGAAGAACCCGGCAAGGAAGCACCAGCCAGGAAGACAGATGACCGTCGGGTCTCCTTAACCCTGGACTGGATGTGCCCAGGGGCTCGGGTGGGCCCAGAGCCGGAGTGGGACCATGTCACAGGGCTTCACGGGGCCATGAACTTTGGCTGCTACCGTGAGTGAGGAGCTGGCTGGACGGACGAGAGCCGCGGGCCCCGTGCACATGGACGCACCGGGGCAGGGTGACTTGGCGTGTGTCTGCAGCGCAGGGATGGGCGTGACCAGGAAGAGCCCACCAGGGAGCACTGGGGCGGTGGGCACTCAAGGGCTGTGGGGGCAGCTGGGCGCTGCGCCCCTCCTTTGCTTGTGGCCGAAGCGCCAGTGCGGGTGCAGGGGTGCCAGAGCCACACGTGGCGCCTTTACAGCCGGCCCCGCCGACACGGCGCCATTCGCCACGGTCCCCGAGGAAGCAGCACCTCGTGCAGTCGCACTGCTGGCCTCGTGACACCTTCCTGAACGGACCCTGGAAACCCGTCAGTCGAGAGAAAGCTCGCCGCGGGCACGGTGGGCCTGCAGACGTTCCCTGCCGGTGGGTTTCTGGCCCTGCGGGCCGGCTGAGGGCCTGTGAACGCGGCTGGCACCGCGGGAGACCGTCAGCCTCCGCGGCCGACTCAGGGCTGCGCAGACATCCGAACGGCATCACTCCTTTCTCGGGTGGGAGTTGAGCCCTTCATGCCTCCTGCCCCAGCGTCCGTCCCCTCTGGGCCATCAGGGTTTCCTCGTCCCCGTGAACAGAGGGCCTGGAGCCCAGCAGGTCTGCCCAGTGAAAGGGCTCAAGCGAGCACTTGCCCGGCCTGGGGCCGCAGCCCCCGTCTTCCCCAGTGTGTGCACTTTGCTCTGGGAGGGGGCGTGGTACCTTGAAACTGCGCTCAAACTGTGATTCCCACAGCCTGGCCTCCACGTTCTCTAAGGAGCTGAGCTGGGCAGGCCTTCGTTGCGTGGAAAATTAATTTGCGTCATTCCTGTGCCGTCCTGGGTCTGGCCTGCCCCGCCCTGCAGTTCACCTCCTGGCGCCTGCACCTCCGGGATGGGGTGGGACCTCCTGCCGGCCTTGTGGCCCTGCTGTGGGCTCCTCCTCTGGTCCTCTTCATTCTAGCCCCAAGGGCATCCCCCAGAGCCTTCTCCTATCTCCCCAGGGAGCTCAGGGCTCTCCTCGTGTCCATGAAGACTCTCCAGGTCTGTCCCCCTGGACCGCCCGCCATCCACGAGCTCCAGACCGGTACGGATGTGTCTGTTGGGTTACCTCCCTGCCAAATGTGGCCGAGCTGGCCTGCACCCCAGGTGCCCATTTCTATCGATGACCGGAGCCCCAGGTCAGCCCTCCCTTCCCTCCACACCCACCATTCAGACCGTGCACTCCACCTCTCTCCAATTTGGTCCTGCTTCCACGTTGCCATGGTTACCGCCTGGTCCCTGGAGGCCTCCTCCGAGGGCCTGGTGAGTGCAGAGAGCCCCATGCTGGCCTGTAAACTCTCCCGCCCGCCCGTCCAGACCTTTCCGACTGCAGCTCATTGCAGTGGACGGACCCAGAGGGAAAGGTGGGGATTCTGACATGGTGACCGAGAGGGTGTTTTTACGGGGAGCTTCTCGGGCACTGCGAACTCGCAACGGGGCCTGGACCGGAAGCTTAGCACATACAGACTGAAAGGCAATCTTCTGTGACTCGTGGGCAGAGAGCTCTCTTGCTTTTTCTCTGGCTGCTTCCGTGGGCCATGGAAAGAGCCCATCTCCACAGGGTGACCCCGCAGAGTTCGGAGCGTGGAGACCCCCTTCCTGCTCATCTGAACTCCTGGGTTAGGAATTTGGTTCCCACATGTCCACGTCATGAGGTTCCACTGAGGTTTTCCTCTCTCTCTGCTTTTCCTTCTCCACCTTCTCTGCGTGTGGAAGTAAAGTGGCATCAGGAAGTCACCTTCAAAAACTCAGAACACTTTCTCGCCTACAGCAGGGGTCGGCGGGCGTGCAGGCTGGCCCCTCGGCTTTGCTGACGCTCGCAGAGGCCGAGAGCAGGCGTTCGGAGGCCAGAGGGGCTGACCCAGCTCCACCTGCGGGGAGTGCAGTAGGCGGGGGCTGGGGCCCACGGAGGGGAGCCCGGGCTGCAGACACTGGACCGGCAGGTCTGCGGTGATCTGTTATGGTGGCCGTGGCAGGCCACTAGCCATTCGAACCCAGGACGTTTTAGAACTCCGTCCTTTTAAACAGTGATGTTGAGGAGGAAGAGGGGGGAAGGGGGACAGGGAGGAGCTTCTCCTCCCCGGGACGGCAGTGAGCCATGGATAAGGGCTGTGGCAGGAGGAGCTCTCTCCAGAGTAATTCCTGAGGGTGTCTCGGACTGTGAGGCGAGACTTCCCGGAGCGCGGCAGGTCGACGATGTGGCTGGCGTGGGAATGGCCGCCTTCCTGCGACCCGTGTGTGAACGGAGCCCCGTCTCTGGTCCCCGCGTGTGCGAAGCTGCAGGGCTGGTGTCCTCCCTCGCGGTTCGGTGCAGCCTGGCTGCCAGGGTCCGCCAAAGCGCTGGGCACACGGGAGGTGTCCATGGTTCTGGGAGCATTCGCGGTTAGTGGATGGTTTGGGAAACACACTTTTTAACGTTTTGGTGACTGGGGGCTCCTGTTGCTGTTGGGTGCTTTTGAGAGAGAAAGAGAGCGCGAACGGGGCGTGGAGACGCAGAGGGAGAACCATAAGCAGGCTCCACACCCGCTGGAGCCCGACGTGGGGCTCGATCCCACGACCCTGAGATTGTGACCTGAGTGGAAACCAGAGTCCGATGTCTCTCCGATGGAGCCGCCAGGTGCCCCGGGAAGGGGCGGGGGGGCTTTGGTTTTTAAGGCAACAGGATCTTCAGAAAGTCGTAAAACAGGCACCGTAGTCTTTGGGCACTGGGCTGCTGCATGGGTGTGAGCAGAGATCGGCAGGAATCTGGGAAGGAGGCGATGGAGAGGCCGGGACTTCTGACTGTGCCTGGCCCGCTGGGTAACCGGGGGTGGGGAGCTGAGCGTGTGCGAAAGTCCCCAGGGCCTTCTGTCAGCGCTGGCGCCGGTCCCAGCGCCGTCACTTTGGGCGCGCCAACGGTGTGAGCGTGGGGAAGCCACAGACACTGTCCCGCACTGAGTTCCTTCCGGCCGCCACTGTGAAGTGCTTGTCAGGGGCCAGTCTGCCCGGCCCAAGCCACGGTCAGTGCCGAGACCGACCGCTACTCTGTTTACTGTCAAGAAAGAAGTTTTGCTGCAATCGCCTTACGCAATTGAGTCGTTGTTCCGGAGACGCTAAGACCTGAAAAGCCGTGTGCCTTGGAGTTGATGAAAGGTGGGGACCCCCGTCTCCCACGTGAGGAAAAGTGAATGTTTAGCATGAAGCAGGGACTCGCAGAGGACCAGCACTTTCCTGTCTCCCCTGCACGAATCCATGGTCTCGCCCTTGCTAAGATCCCTTCCGTGGTCACTCTGCGGGTGACGTTTCCCAGTAAGTGCAGGCTCATCCCCCGCGGACGGGTTGCTGGGGACCGCGCTGGCTGATCTCGCGTCCACTCTCAAAGCTCCCCTCTTTGGAAGCTGCGCTGCATGTGAGCTGCCAGCAGAGAGGAGACGACGAGCTGAGCAACACTCACGGCCCCAGTGCGGCTGGGCGTCCGGCAAGAGGGGGCTGGGCACCTGTGCCGGCCACGACTGCTAGCGGGGGACTTGCCCCAGGAGCTCTTCGAGGACGAGGCAGAGGCTGGGGACCTGTGTGGCTGCAGGTCTGCCTTGGGCTGGGGCTGACGGCCACCACGTGTGTGGGAGGCGGTCGGCCCTGGACGCTGGTGCTGTGGGACATCCTCCACGGCTGCCGGTGCCCACAGCCTGCGCGGGGCTCCAGAATGGACCGTCCACCCACTTAACTGGCCATTAGAGTGGAAAGCTTCAAGTTTAATCAGTTTAGATCCAAATTGATTAATTCCTCTCAAGCTCAAATTGTCCTCAATTTTACTGTCTTGACTAATTCAAGTGATCCTTGTGTTTGCTCTCATGGCAGAGCCACCGAATGTTGGGGCCAGAACCATCGTCGTGTCTTAATAACCCCCAACCCAGAAGTGCCGTCTCTCGCTGCACTTAGGGACTGTCTGGGAGGACTTTGTAAATGCTGAGGTCCAGGCCTCACCCCCGACTAATGAATCAGACTCCAGGCAGGAGGCCTGGCTCTGTGCACACACGGGAAGGCCCGTCAGGTCTATCCTTACCGCTAGGAGGGTGTGGAGGGCCTGGGAGGTGGAGCGCGGGTACCGGGAGCCCCCGGAGCCCCCCATAGTGTGCAGGGTGGACACGGTTGAGTCCCACGGGAGACAGTGGGCCACAGATCGTCCCTCAACAGCCTTTACAGGTCGGGAATAAGACCTACCGGGAATCCTCTTTATCTGAGAAAATACATTGTTTGAACTTAACCGGGGCACGTGACATGCAGGTAGGACTTAATGTCGACGTTACGCCGCATCAGTGCAACTGTCCCTGCTGTCACACTGGGAGGGTAACCAGAGCCTCTTAGTGACTAGAAGTAACACTGACCTGGCCTCGGAGATGGGGACCGTGTGCTGGTGCTACGTGAAGGTAGTTCTGAGTGGCCGCGAGCTGTCGGGGGTTCCTGGGAGTGAGGGCACGGTCACGGGACTTCTGCCCCACGCTGGCACTGTTTTCAGCCAAGACTGCATGGGTGTCGGCGGTGGGGGGGTGTCCTTCCTTCCTGTGGGGCGCAGAGAACACAAGTAATTAAATCCAAGCTAACGGGCTACTCGCAGCCTGGCCGATGTGTGCAGCGCCGGTCCCGTGTAATCTTCTCTGAGAGCTGAGCCTTAACCACGGCATGTATTCTGCTTACGGAGAAATAACAAAACTGAGTCAGTTCGTAACTTCGTTCTCGGTGAGGAGATCCGCAGATCGCTGGAAGGCCTGTGTCTGTCGTCAGTTCCCACACTCTCCAGCTCACGTTCCCAGATGACAGAACCGTCTGCGTCTGTCCTGGTGTGTGCCCCCCCCCGGGACCCCACCGCGGGGACAGTGGCACGAGGCCGCAGAGGGCGAGGCGGGGAGTTCTTGGCTCACCCTGAGCTCCGCACTGTGCCACACGGTTGGTCCTCACTTCCTCTGTCCTGGGGCCGTCCTACAACGCCTGATGGCAGGAAACCGTAGAAGGGACAAAGTGCACCGGGTCGGAGTCACAGAGCTAACAGGGTTGCTCCCCACCGTTCAGGGGCCCAACACCCATTTGCCCAAGATTGTTCCGATAGTGGGACACGGGGCCAAGAGTGGGACTCGGTCTGTGTGAATCCACAGTCCACACAGCGTGCGGGGCCCAGCCTGGATCCAGGCGAATTCGCCCGAAGCGAGGCCTGCAGGGTTCACCCCGTCCGCGCCTCTGGGCTGTGGCAGCCGTCAGTCCTGCTGTTTCACTGTAAACCTTCCCCACGACGTGCGTCTGAGAGCAGGTGTCAGGAGCCTTCACTGCCCCAGAGGTTGGCGCCGAGACCCTTCCCGGGACTCTCGCTTCACTCCGCCGACACGTGCTTCCTGAGCCCCGCTGCGGGCTGGCGGTGCCGGACCCCAGACACGCGGACGTCCGTCCAGGGAGCTTAGTCTCGACACCCATGGAATCACCCACATACCAGACGGGGCCTCCACCGGGCAGTCAACCGACCTGGGCCTCAGGATTTGGTCAGTCTGCCCTCTGACCTCAGAGAACAGAGCTGGGCGTTGAAAATAAACCTGTTGGTGACGGAGCTTAGAGATTCGGCCACGACTCTCGCCCGAGCTTTGCTGCATTGAAGTCAACCCCTCAGAGCTGGAAACTGGAGGGAACGGCTTCCCTGCTCGTACATAATCAGAACAAGTAATACTCAGTACCGCGTAGTGTTAGCATCAGTGCACAGTGATGCAGCCCGTCCCCACACCGCCCGGTCTCCCCGCCTCGGGCCCCTCCCCTCTGGAGACCTGCAGCGCGTTCTCAGACGGAAGAGTCTGTTTTCTGGCCTGTGTCTCCTTTTTTCTTGGTTTGTTTGTTTTCCTTCTCACGTTCCACGTCTGAGTGAGATCATAGGGTCCCACTGACGTTCTCGGACTGACTTACCAAATGTGTACGTTTAAATTCAGATCTCGTCCACGCACACCGCATGCTCAGTCACAACCGGGAAACACACTGGTAGTTTTGGTTGTTTATGCTAACCCACAAACAAACTTTAAGGCACGTTGTTTCTCCCTGAAGTACCAAGGAAAATAGAAGACGTCATGATTTTTTTTAAAGCAAATGATCCGCTCTTTTCTCCTTCATTTATTTAAACATTTAACAAAACTCTGCTGCATGTCGGGTGTCCCCTGGGGCAGGCTGAAGGGTCTGGACCCCCAGCACACAGTATCCATGCCCACAGGACACCGGGGGCCTGTTTGTCAGGAGTAAGGCAAGAGGGCGCGATCACAAGGGGTGCCTGTGGATTCGGTCATTCCTCGGGACCCGGATCCCCCAGGTCCGTTTGTGTGAGGGCTGACGGGGCCTCACTGTGGTCCACCGTCCATAAACCTGGTGGAGGAGAGTGTGTGGGGTACAGGCTAGCAACTGCTCTGAGTGGAGCCCTCCACCCCCGAGATTCGACCACCCAGCTGGCTTAGCCAGAACCCCGGCCCCGTGTCTCTTCTCCCCGATTTGCTGCACATTTCCTCCCGCCCTCTGCCGTCAGCTGTAAACCCCGCTGTCTGGGCTGCACCAGGGTTGGGCTGGGCCTTCCCCCCCAGAGGCAGGGGTCTTGCCCACTGTTGCAGTAGACCCAGATGAAGACTTCCCTACCATCTTCACAGATGCCTCAATAAAATCTTTCCTTCTCGGCAACCATGACCTCGGCCATCCATAGGACTTTTTCAACGTGGAAAACTGTGACTCTGTCCCATTCAGCACTAGCCCCCACTCCCCTTCCTCGGTCCCCGGTCCCCACCATTCCCTGTCTCACTCTGTGGGTTTGACGACTCTAGCTCCTTCCGTCAGGGTATGATCAGTGCAGTCGTCCTCTGGTATCTGGTCCCCCTCACTCAGAGTAACGTCCTCAAGCTCCATCCATGTCAGGTGTCAGGACCTCCTTCCTCTTCCGGGCTGAAGAGCGTTTCGTTGTGTATCGCACTGTGTGTTGTGTACCGTATTTTGTTTATCCGTTCGTCTATGATGAGCGTGTGGGCTGCTCCCGCCCCGTGGCTGCCGGGAACGTGCGCGTACAGCGTCATTTCGAGCCCACGCTTTCAGCTCTCTGGAGGAAACGCTCGCAAGCATGGTGGCTGGACCGCAGGGCAGTGAGTTCAGCTTCGGGGGAACCGCCATCCCGCTTTCCACGGTAGCTGCGCCGTTTGGCATTCTCACCAGCAAAGCACAGGGGGTCCAGTTACTGCACATCTTTGCCAACACTTGTTTTTTTCTGGGTTCCGTAGATTTTTTTTTTTAATTCTGTCTATCCTGGGGGGGGTCTCATTGTGGTTATGATTTGCATTTCCCTAAAGACTGATGACGTTCAGTGTCTGCAGGTGCTCCTGACGTCCTTGTGTCCTTCCTGTAAGAACGTCTGTGCAAATCCTTTGCCCACTTTTGAACGAGTTGTTTGGTTTCTCTGGTTGCTGTTGTCGCCTCTAAGGGTCTTTACACGTTCTGTACATTAATCCTTTAGAGGACACGTGATTTGAAATTTTTCCCCCATTCTGTGTGTCGCCTTTCACTGTCCTAATCGTATTCCTCTTTACACAAAAGTTTTAACTCTGATGAAGTCTGATTTACTTATTTATTCTTTTCTCTCCTGTGGTTTTGGTGTCCTGTGCAAGGAATCACTGCCAAATCCCATGTCACTAAGCTTTCCTCCTAAGTTCTCTTTGAAGAGTTACACTGTTACTTCCTACATTTGGGTCCCTGAGCCATTTGGAGGGTTTTTTTGTGTGTGTTGTTTGTTTGCTTGTTTTTTAAGATTTTTTATTTATCTGACAGAGAGATCACAGGTAGGCAGACAGGCAGGCAGAGAGAGAAGGGGAAGCAGGCTCCCCGCCGAGCAGAGAGCCCGATGCGGGGCTCGATCCCAGGACCCTGGGATCATGACCTGAGCCGAAGGCAGGGGCTTTAACCCACTGAGCCCCCCAGGCGCCCCACAGAGGTTATTTTTCATATGGTGTAAGATACAGGCCCACATCTATTCTTCCATTTGTGGACGTCCAGTGGCCCCAGCACCAGTTGCTCAGAAGATGTCCTTTCCCTACTGAGTGGTCTTAGCGACCTCGTCAAAAGTCATTCAACAGATATGTGAGGGTTTATTTCCGAGCTCTGTTATAGTCATTGTTCTGTTTGTCTGTCTTTATGCCAAAATCTCTCTGCTTTGATTGATGTTACTTTGTAGTACATTTTGAAATCAGTAGTATGATTTTGATTTTGTTTTTTCCAAGATTGTTTTGGCTTTTCAGGATCCTTTGAGATTTTTATATGAATTTTAGGATGGATTTTCCCTAAGTGGGACACTGTGAAAAGTGAGGGAACTAGAAAACGTCATTGGGAATTTGCTAGGGATTGCACTGAATCTGTAGGTTGCTGTGGGTGGTATTGACATCTTAACACTATTGAGTGTCCCAAACCATGAACATGGGATGTCTTTCCGTTTATTTCGGACTTTTTAAATTCTTTCAGCAATGTTGTAGTTTTCCGTGTATGAGAATTTCACTTCTTTGTCTATGTTTATTTGCTTAAATATTTTATTCTTTGGATGCTATTGTAAATTAAGTTCTTTTAATTTCCTTTTCAAATTGATCGTTGTTAGTATACAGAAACAATTCATTTTGTGTGTTAATTTTGTATCCTACAAACTTGCTAAATTCATTCATTGGTTTTAATAGTCTTTTTTGTGGAATTTATGGGGTTTTTTAGATAGAAGATCATGTCACCCACAAACAGATAATTTTACTTCTTCCTTTCCAACTTAGATGACTTTTCTTTCTTTGTTGCTTAATTGCTCTGGTAAGTACTTGTGATATAACGTTGATAGAAGTGGCACACACAGGCATTCTTATCTTTTTCCTGACCTCGGAGGAAAAGTTCTCAGTGTTCCCCTGTTAAGTGTGATGTCTGCTGTGGGTTCTTCTATGTGACCTTTATCATATGTGACCTTTACTATGTGGCAGTCTCCTTCTCTTCCTAGCTTGTTGAGTTTTTTAAATCATAAGAGGTGTTGAATTTGTTGAATGCATTTTCTGCATTAATTGAAATGATTATGTTGAGTTTTTTCGCTCTTTTCATTTTGTCAAAGTGATGTAGTACATTGGTCAACTTTAATATGTTGGCTATCCGTGACTGCCAAGAAGAAATCGCTCTTGGTCATACTGTATAGTTCTTTTAATAAACTGCTGAATTCTGTTTGCTGGTATTTTGTTGAGGGATTTCACATCAGTATTCATAAAGATTACGGATATATAGCTTTCCTTTCTTGTAGTATCTTTATCTGGCTTTGGCATCAAGGCAGTGTTGGCCTCATGGAATGCGTTAGAAAGTGTTCCCTCCTCTTAAATTTTTTGGAAGAGTTTGGGAAGGATTGATATTAATTCTGCTTTAAATACTTGTAGAATTCACCTATGCAGCCATCTGATTCTGGGCTTTTGTTTGTTTGTTTATAAGTTTTTGATGACTGATTCTATCTCCTTGCCAGTTCTAAGTCTGTTCAGATTTTCTGTCTCTTCGTGATTTGACCTGAGTAGGCTTTGTGTTTCCAGGAGTTTGTGCGTTTCATCTAGGCTCTCCAGTTTGTCGGCATGCGCTGGTTCATAGTGTTCTCCCATAACACTGAGTACTTCTCTCCACACTTCTGAAGGCATCAAATATAACTATTTTAAAGTATTACCTCATCAATCTGATTATTTTTCATTGATTATCTGTGTGCATTATAAATATTTTCGTCTAGAGATTGTTTCACCATAGTCTGATTCCTTTTTCATCCCATAACTCTACTTCCCTTTAAACCTTTTATCTACTCACTGTCAGTCTTTAGCTTATGGGATTCATCCATGTGGATTAATGTTCAAGTCCCAGAGGCCAAATGTAAGCATTTCGTGAGCACGTGGTGAAGATGCATGGTTATGCCATGGAGGGTGTGTGGGAATTGGTTTGGGGACACAGAAGATGCTGGGCAGTGCACATCAAAGGAGTTGATGGGATCTAAATTTCCCTTGCATCGTTCTGGTCTCCACGAGTGTTCAATGGGCTCAAAAGTGCGAGCCCCCCTCGCGGCTTAGTAACTGCCCAGCTTCTCGCTCTCCGCGATGACAGTTCCAAACACACTTGTGTTCTCTGAGGGGCTGTTTGCTTCTCTCGCGCTTGCATAAGGTAGGACATTCCCTGCTGCTCTTCATCCCATCTCCTTCAGGAGACCACCGTGCGGAAACGGAACAAGCTTGAATGCAGGTCTTCACAGTGGGGTCAATCAGGTGTTCCAGCCACGTGCATTTTAAATTATCCCTTTGCTTTGTGGCAATTGAAACATTCTTTTTGTGAATTCCTGACATGAATTAGTCACACAAATTAATTCCAACTCACAGGCTCAGGAGCCAAAATAAATCAGGCTCTGTATGTAAAAATGTATCTTCTGGGAAAGTAAGATTTTTCTTAAACACTGCAACAGTGGCCCCTGACCCTGGGCAGTCACCCTTTAATCCTTGTGGCTGCCAACCGGACGGGCACTGGGGGAGGAGGGGCACCGCATCTGCACCCAGCTGCTTTCCCAGCACTCGGCTCAGAGCTTGGCCCCTGTCACTGCTTGGGTGTGTTACACACACGTGGGGGTGAGTAACCAGAAGCAGGTGCACAGCACATGGCTGGGCTCCCGAGGAGCTGTTGGAAAACCCTCTTATACCCTTGTTCCTTGAGCTTCGACGCCTTTTTTTTTTTCGGTGTCCGAGGAGAGCCCGTGTTTCTCCGGCCAGAACCCAGCCCCTCACAGCCCCAGAGCCCGACAACACCAACTCAGGTAGAACCCTCTTGGTGGACTCCGCACTGACTTGCCCCATGAACGCAGGTGTGGACAGGAGCCACCCTGCTCCGTGCTGGTCCAGCCCGTCTGTGGACATGTCGTCCGTCTCCTACTAGTCACTGCGTCGGTGAACACGGGTCTGCACCTTCTAATCCTACTCCTCCTGAGGCCAGTGCCCCTGGCCCAGAACCTCCGAAATGCTCTGAGCTCCACACCCCACCGTCCCTCCATTTTCCCCACAGCACAGCTGTCTGTAGTGTGTCCTGTCAGCGCACAGGAAGGAAAACAGGTCGTACGAACCCAGAAGGCATGAACTGGTGTCAGAGGCTCACAAGTAGCCCAGGATGACCAAGCGGCCAACGTCACGATCAGAGAACCCATTTGTCAAAATTTGCCTGTTTCTTTTCTGGTCTCCTGGGTTTTTCTTGACCCTGAGGCTAAAACTCGTGCTGGTGTTTACCCTTGGGCAGAGGTACTGTTTGGGATTCCGACCCCGGCCAGCCCCCACCTGGAGCTGCGGCACTGATCTTCCCCTCCCTTGACTTTCTTTCCACGTCACACAGAAGTGACTGGGGTTCTCAGAAGAAGCGCTGGGATCCCGAGGCTGAGTCTTCGGAGGCAAGCACGGCCCTGCTGTGTGGGCACGGGACAGAGCGTTGCTTTTCTCCAGGGACCCGAGATGGGCCCGTGGTGCTTTCCCGAGCTTTGTCTTTAGAGGCTGAATCGGCGTAAACGTGCTGGCAGGGCCTCGGCGTCCGCTGGCTGGAGGTGGACGAGCTCCTGCCGGAAAGACACAGCCTGCCTCGCGCCTCGTGACGGGTGCCCGGCTGCAGGACGCTCCGGAAAAACAAACCATTCCGCCTCCGGCTCTTGTCCTTAGAGCTGCTTTCTGTTACCAAACCGTGTATGATGTGGCACAGATTTAGGACATTTTTGACAAAAAGAGGTTGTTCTGTCAGCAGTGAAGCAGTGTTCCTGGAGAGAAAATTCTGGAGTTTACCGAGTCCCACCAGCTCCTTCCGAGCCGCACAAAGAGCGGCGTTCGCGTGTCTGCGGCTCTTGAGCGCGAGGGGGCAGTGGTAAGTCAGTGTTTCTGGAATAGACCATGGCGGGGCGGGGTCTTTTCACTGAGAAAAGAGACGTATTTACAGTGACCCTGCCGCGTGCCGTCTCCTCCCGCGGCGGAGCATGAAGGCGAACAGAGAAGCAGGGCTTGGTAAGGCCAAGGAGAATGCCCGAAATTCCCCAAATTTTATATTTCATTTTATTGTATTATATTATTTTTTAATTTAAATTCAATTAGCCAACATGTAGCATATCATTAGTTCCAGATGTAGCGTTCCGAGATTTCATCAGCTCTGTATGACGCCCAGCGCCCATCACATCACAGGCCCTCCTTCGTGCCCACCCCCAAACGACCCCAGGCCCCACCCGCCTCCCCTCCAGCAGCCCTCGGTTTGTTTCCTGGAGTCAAGAGTCTCTCACGGATTGTCTCCACCAGTGATTTCTTCCCATTCGGTTTTCCCCCCTTCCCCTATCGTCCTCTGCACTATTCCTTACGTCCCACATGTGCGTGAGGCCATATGATAATTCTCTTCCTCTCTCTGACTTATTTCTCTCAGCATAACCCCCTCCAGCTCCATCCATGTCGAAGTAAATGGTGGGTACCTGTCCTTCCTGGTGGATATTCCAATTTTTATATTTTAAATCTGATACTGTGATGTATTATTCTTTTACTTTATTTTAAACAGTAGTTTTGCAGAAATAAATCAAGATAATGACTGAAAAACAGACGGGATCTTTAAACATATCATCCGACTTGGTTCCAAAGATGCCAGCAAGGACTTCAGTATTTCCCTGAACCCCCCCCCCCAACACACACACACACTCCCCATGGCCTTTGCTCCACCGCGTCCCCCCGGACGGTCACACACCTGCTGGGATGGGGTCCCAGGCAGGACTGAGGGCCACTCCCCATCCTCAGGGCTCTTCGTTGCTTCCTGTTGATGTCACTCCCCACCCCCATCTAAAGGTCCTTTAGGTGATTAAGAATAAAGTAACAATTTAGGATCTATCAACCTGTTCACCATTGCTGGAACTTCCACTAATACGGCACTGAAAAAATAACTCTTTGAACTGTCTTTTAAGAGCGTTTTCTAGATGAAACAGTCACACATGCTGCGTCTTCAAAGGGTGTGTGCGTCCGGGGTTCGGAAGCAGAAGGACACTTACGCTGTGATTTCTGCTCCAGACGTCTCCCGCGTTGCTTTCCTCTGCTGCTCTCGGTGATGTCACGGCCCCTTCCATGCCTCTCTCCCACTTTTCCCCCTCACAGTACCTCCTGCCGGGCTGACCCCACTTCTGAACACAGCTGCCCCCAGCTACCCCGGGTCCCGGGCTGCATCGTGCGTTCCTGACGGCACACCCGTGCTGGTGGGCCCTGGAGGCTGGGGGCTCCCTTCTGAAGCCTGCATGTGGCCCAGAAAACAGAACTGAGCCGACAGGCAGAGCAGTCCCAGAGGTAGAGAGACCCACGAGGACCATCTCGGGCGGTGGGGGGACAGTCCTGGCCAGAGCTGTGCAAACAGAAAGGTCCATTGCCCCCAAAAGACCAGGGGCCTTCAAACAGAGCCGTGTCGCAAGAGAAAGACAAGGTCAGGTGGGTAGGACGTGATTCTTTGTTCTGCTTCCACCTTGGGTCTGTGCCCATGGAGATAAGGGGTGTCCTAAAGAGTTTACAGGGCAGAGGTGACCGCCAGCGTCAGATGGGGACCCCGGGTCATAAACCTGGCAGGTAGAAAGACCCACAGCGGAGCCCAGACGCACAGAGCCGGGCAGGCCATCCGGGGGCGGCCAGGCCATCAGTGAGGCTCTCGCGTGGGGTTGTCTGGATGTGCACGGCCCGCGCTCCTGCCAGCACACTCCCTCTCAGATTCCCTGTGGTCAGAGCAGCCGAGGGGATCCTGTCCCACTGCCCCGTCCTCCCTCACCGTCACGTGTGGGACGGGAAACCAGCAGGGGCAGGTCACACCTGCCACCACGCAGACTGCAGAGCTCGCTCACACCCCTCACGTCGGGTCTGACTGCAGTGCTGGCCCAGAAGACACAGCGACTCAACCCAGGAAGAAAATGAGTGTTTGCAGAGCAGGCGGGACCGGGCTTTGGGATCCTCGTTCACAAACGGGAAATCGTAGTTTCTTGCCCACGGTTTGTTTCAGGGCTGGTCTCAGCACCTCTCCCTCCCTCCCCCGGTCTCTCCATCTCTGTTCGTCTCTCCCACACACCCTCCAGGTCCCTCCTGCACCCGGTATGTGGTCAGTCTCTCCATGTCTCTGTGCCAGCCGTCAGCCCCCGAGGGCCTGCGCTTGGGGTCTGCTGTGGGGACTGGGTGGCAGACTTCCCAGAGGAGGCTTCGTGGACGGGTTCTTGTGGGCGCCATGTGCAGCAGGCCCTGACACCTGCCCAGGCTTCGGGTTTTGCATCACGGCGTGCCCCCAGCCTCAGTGCCAGGCGAGCCGAGGCTGTCGGAGAAGGAGGCTCGCAGGCATGTGCCCGCCGGCTCTCGAGCTTTGAAGAAACGTGGCAGCAAATCACACGGTGAGACCCACTCTGGAGAATGTCACACGGGGCATCCGGAGAAACATCATGAGCCCCGCAGATCCTCGGGGACACGAGCCAGCCGGGACTCATCAGCGAGCTGGTTGTGAGGATGTGGCCAGGGTCCGTTCAGCACCTCGCGAAGAACTATGGGTCCACCTGGGACAGGAGGACGAGCCTGTGAAGCAGAGAGAATCAGGCGAGAGCAGAGACGGGAATGATGGCAGGACAGGAGAGCTTGCAGCCGGCAAACCTGGAGTCTGGCTCCCTCAAGCGGGACGGACCGAGCTCAGCCGTGGGTCACAGATGGTGCCTCAAGCGTCCCATGTGCAGACTCGGGCCCCTGGGAGTTCGCTCTTCAACTGAACGAGGGTCATCGAATGATAGGGGGTTTCTGTCTTAATCCCGGAAGAGATGGTGTTGAAATGTGTCCTTGTTGTCCGGCAAGAGAAGTAGGTCACGGGACCACCGTCAAACCAGACCGGAGTCCGCGCGAGGCCTCGCCGGACAGTTGGCCCCACGGTGAGGGCTCCCGGCTTGGTGCGGGGGAAACGTGCACCGACCCTGGGATGGAGCCGGGGCTTCTGGGCGCTGATTTTGCAGAACCGGTCGCACTTAATGGTGCCGTTTCCTCTTTGTACCAGAGTGATTCTTTGCAAGGAGTGAAGTTCCTGTTTCCTGAATGCTTTCGTAAAAAGGGTTTGCAGGAGTGGTTTCAGGCAACAGGCTACCCTGCCCAAACTGTGAGTTTCGTCCCTGGGTTAGGGTTTGGAACATGGGGCTGGCCGGCCTGGGGAACGGGACCCCAGGAAGGTCCTCTGTTGTACGGCCCTTCTGTGACCCACACGCACCATTCCAGTGAGCTCAGATGGTGGCCACAGCACAAGGCACGGCCGCGCTGGGCGAGGGGTTCAGCGCATATCGGGCATCCGGGTAACCTCCTCACGGAGAATGGGCAGAGACGGGGAACAGGTGCTTTTCTTTTTATATTTTATTTTATTGGTAATAAATGGGGAGGTCCCCCCATCGGCAGGAAATGGTAACGGGGACACAGAGGGGCCGCCTCGGAGACGTTGGTGAACAGTTGCTGCCCCCGGACACGTTGCCGTTGCTCTCGAGTGTCTCCCTCCACATTCCCAGGCTGCACTGTCGTCACAACATCGTCTCTGTCCTTTCTGGGGCCCAGTCTGGAAACAGAGAGTTCTGAGGGGAAGCAGGCCGGTTTGCCTTCTGTAAAGCGGTTCTAGGGGAACGGCAGCTCCACCAACGGGAAGGGTGCGCGCTAGCGGCGGTCGTCGTCATCAGAAATAAAATCACCAATAACAGGAACATGAGTCATCTGGGGGGCTCAGTTGTTAAGCCTCTGCCTTCAGCTCAGGTCATGACCCCCGGGTCCTGGGGTCGAGCCCCGCATCGGGCTCCCTGCTCCATGGGGAGCCTGCTTCTCCCTCTCCCTCTGCCCACCCTCCTGCTCTCTCGCTCACACTCCCTGTCCCCGTCAAAATAATAAAACCTTAAAAAATATTTTAAATGAATAACCCGAGCAGACAGGAGTCTTGGAGAAGTGGGAGGCCGCAGATGGAGGCTCGGTCCTGCCCCCGTGACTGGACGTGAACGTGAGGGCGTGGCAGAGAGACGGCCCGCCGTGGGGCCCGGGCCGGTCCAGCACACAGGTGCACCCCCGCAGGAATGTGCAGGGCCGGCGACCCTGGATCTGGAGGTCGCGGGCGAGGACGGTGGGACCCCTTCCCCACTGGGCCTCACCTTGGTGGGGAAGGCCACAAGCCAACGCCGGTGACGCAGTGGGACGTACACATGGTGTAGCACTAAATACTTCTTTCACCAAAATCTAAAAGCTTTGTAATCCAGACAGTAGAGAACGAGGACTGGTTCTAGCTTGATTGTTTAAAACTTTCTTTCCAATTTAAATTCGATGAGGAAGCTGAAGGCAGGTGGGGTCTTGCAGGGGTCTGACTCCCCAGGCCGTCTTGGTAACCCCAGGCTCCTGGAGCCCGGGAGGCCAGCCGTGGTGGGGAGGCATCTGGGAGCATCCCTGGTTCCAGGGTCATGGACTTCAGGGGGCTGAGGGCTGGGAGCGTCCGGGCCAGCGGGCGGCAGACGTGAACAACACTGCTTTGTGTTGAAAGGCTCTGAGGGACCATGCACTCCGCGGAGGGTGGTCCACATCGCCCCTGCAGGGCTGCATAGGGCCCAGAGAGGTGACCCTGGCCTGGCCGGTCAGATGTGTGTGTCCCAGCCCGGTGTCTCACAGCCAGGCCACCGCAGCCCCTGGGGTTGCCCGGGACTGACCGCTGGGGAACAGTCTGGCGAGCTGTGTTTCCCTGAAGCCGCCACGCACACAGCTGGGGCTGGGGAGCCGCGGGCTGCGGGGCTCCCACAGGGTTTGTGGGCACGGCCAGGTGCCGGGTTCTATACCAGTAAGACCAGGTCGGCATCTCAGTGGAAGGGGTGGACAGCAGAGACTTCAAATGAAATAATAAACAAGGGTAGGAGGTCTCGCTGATGGGCAGAGGCAGGGACGGTGACAGGACAGTGGCCAGGGGTCACGAAGGCTCGGGGATGTGGGGGGTGGGCGCGGGGAGTGCGGGAGCCTCTCAGCGGCACACTCCAGCCCAGCGCTGGAAGGAGACCCCCGTCCACGCTCCATGTGCGGAGGACCCCGACCTCCTCCTGTCCTAGTGCAGGACCCACAGGACTTGATGACTTAAAGAAAGACTGGAAGGTCCCCCAAACCATGAACCAAAATGTCTCCTTGTTTTCTTGGAACTCCCAGAAACGCTTGGAGCAGAGAACAAAACCTTGTGCTCCTAGGCAGCAGATGAAAGGCTTGGAATACCAATGCCTCCTTGAAGCCTTGCCGCGACTGACAGCCATAGTCCCCAGAGTGCCGTCCCTGGATGGGAGGGGCCGGGAGAACGCCGGCGGAGAGCATGGGAGGGTGGGGACACGTGGGTTTGGGGTGGGCCCCGCATGAGCCCCCACTCTGCTACTCCGGGGGGGTCCACCCGGGCCTGGCTGACGCCCTTCCTGACGCACACCAGCTCAGGGCCGCCAGCAGGTGGCATGGCTCAGGAGCGCGCTGTCTGGACGAGGCCGACGGAGACTGGGGCGGCCTTCCCGGCCAGCTTGCCTGCTCGGGCACCCCCGGCAAGCACAGGTGGGCCTGAGCCCACCTTGTTATAGGACGTTGTCCCCCACACTGTGGGAGGCTGACCGGCCCCGGATCAGGTAGCTGAGTTTAGGGACGTGTGGGTTCATTCGTGTGGTTGGCCAGCCACCGCTCACCATGACCGTGATCGTGTGTGTTGGTGACCTCAGGGAAGGGGCCTGTTCAGGCGGCCGGTGACCAGGATTTCTTCGGCTGGGGTCACGCTGCTTCCAGTCCGCAGCACGGGCTGCGGCGTGGTCGTCCGCGTTCCCTTCCTGCCGCGTTCTGTCCCTGGTGTGTGGAGGTCAGCCCTTTGTTGATGGTGTTTTAAGAAAACTCTGGTTTTCCAGCAGCCCTGGAAATTCACTTCAGTGCAGTGTGTCCTCGGGCCCCCTTCCGCCTCTCTCCCACCCCCTCCCAGGACACGGGGCCCCCCAGTGCCCTCAGAAGGCCCGCTGAAGGACCGCCCCAGGCCTGTGCTGCTCAGACGGGGGGCCGTCTGTCCAGACCCTTCCTCCCTCCCCACCCGTCCGTCCCACCTATGTGTGCCATGGACACACGTGGCACGCTGCAGCTACACCAAAAACCTTGAGCCTCTCCAGCCCCCGGTCTTCCTCTCTAAAACAGGGCAAGGCCATGGAGGAGAAGGGTTACCGGCTTCCTTTCCTCGCCCGGACGGTTTCCACACTGAAGGCGTTTCTCTGCCCCGTGTGCCGGTGTGTAGATATGCGCGTGTTTCATATCAAACCTAGACAGCCCCTCCGTGTGGCCCTCGGCAGGACCCCGATGCTCCCATCTCCGGGGAAGAGGGACTGAGAGACTTGGGAGGAGGCGTGTCTGTCCCATGCCCCAGGAGTCCAGACGGTGGACACAGACACACCAACGCGGTGCCAGACGGGCCCCAGCCCCCGGCCCCGAAGGCTAGCTCTCTCTCCTGTTGTTGTACCTGAAGTCAGGGCGCCCCGGGACCAGTGCTCCTCATGTAGGCTCTAGTGGTCCTGTAATCACGCCACGATCTTGAGTTTTGAGTCCGAGATCCTCTGAAAAGCATACACAGCACATCCGATGTGATGCGTACTTTTTCCTTGAGCTCTTGGTGTCACGTCCTCCCAGAAATGGGGGCTCTCCCCGGCGGTCACAGGGCTTCCCAACCCGGCCAGGGTGCGACCCCACTGATGCCAGGGAGTCCGGGGCTTGAGGTGTTTCGTACATGGCTTTCTTCACGCGGCTGTGCTTGATGCCGGGCTGGCAGGCAGGGCCGCTCTCCCAGGCTGTGGCAGCCGACAGATGAGGAGCGTCAGGTCCCCAGCCACGCACGGCCCGGGGGCCTCCCTCTGACTTGTGAGGTAACGCGCTCAGCCCTCTGCTCAGGACAAAACTATGTCTGTGCCTCAGCCTCCCTTCCCTGACTCAGTCTGTCTCTCCCCACCTGTCTCTTTGCTCCCTGGGTCAGTGTCCCTCTCTCCTTCTGTCTCTCCATCCCGTGTGCCCTGGAGCTCAACCAGCTGCTGACCCTTGAGTGGTGGAGCTGGGGCAGGTCCCTCTGGCCCCATGACCGAGCGTCCCATGTCTGCTCTCAGACACAACACAGAGCACCGATGGGAATGCAGGCCCGCTCCAGGACACCCTGCAAAACCATGTCCTCAGCCAGAGCTGGGTTAGACACCATCCAGGACGGACCTGCCCACGTCCTCATCTGTGGCCTGGAGAAGTCCAGAATGATTTGTCGGTCACTACAACACACAGAGACCCACACAGTGGCCATCACAGCCGATGGGCAGCCTGGGGATGTGGCCTCACCATCAGCCAAAGTTTCCCAGGACAGAGTCCAAGCCAAATTCCTTATCATGATCAAAGCCCAGTGATGTGGCCACACTTCTCATGTCCCCCACAGCCTGTCCAGCCACACAGGCCCCCTCGATCTGGAAATATAGAAAGCCCAGATGTCGTCCTTATATGCACCTGGTAGGCTCCTCCCCCGAAGTCCAGGTGGCTCATGCCTCATCGTCTCAGCAAGGGCGCCCCTGGCCACCCTACCCAGGAGGGCAGCAGCTCTCCCCTACTCCATTTCCCACTCTGATAGTCTCCTTTATGTTCATCACCAATTTTTACTTATTTTACTGTCTTCCTTCCTTGCTAAAATGTCATCTCTGTGAGAAAATATTTTGTCTATTTTGTTCACTACTGAAACCGTCCCCGGCACATGGATAGTGGTCAGTAGATCCGGAAAATAAAATGGCCAACAAATCTTGTTTGGAAAACCTATCAAATATGTCAAATATTCTATTTTCTTTGGGTGCTTTGTTTTTACAGTGACCAGGCCAATCATTTTCTTATATTTTATTATAATATTAAGACTTAAAAGTCTGTGAATGAATCTTAGATATTTGTAAGGCAATATTTTTGGAAGAAAACCTGAGTGTTCTGAATATCATCTTCTTCCCAACCTCTCTGTGGCTTCTAATAAAGCTGGTGTACTGACTCTGAGTGAATACAGTCTTATCGAATGAACATAATTTGTAGGAAAAGTTCACGATTTTTCCAGTTTCCAGATAAGCACACTAGCCCTTCCCCCCCCCATGTGCCTCCTTGCGTGAACGTGTGTGGGAGTGTTTATGAGAAGGAAGGCCTGCCTGCCTTCCGGGTGCTTTCCAAATACTTGATCTTTTACAGTCCTGTTTACAACCAAAGATCGGTCAGCACAGCAGGAGAAATTCAGAATCTCCCACATCACAGAGAGAATGGAGTGAGGGTAGGCTGCCCAGCTCCATCTGTTCCTTCACTCATTGCTGAGGGCTTGAGAGGCTTAGCCTTGTGCTTGGCGCTCTGAGCATGGCACAGTCAACAGAAGCCAGCAGGGCTCACAAACTTGTTAGACATAGCATGAAAATGGGCATTCCAGAAGTTCTCATGATTGTGCCTCTCTCTCCATGCCATGACTGGCAGAACCACACCTCATGGGTGAGCTGATACAGGGAAACAGGTAGAGAGGGGATGGGAGGTATGTTGCAATACAGGCCTACCTCAAGAAGCAAGAAAAGTCTCATACACACAACCTAATCTCACACCTGAAGGAGCTAGAAAAGGAACAGCAAATAAAGCCTAAAGTCAGTAGAAGAAGGGAAATAATAAAGATTGGAGCAGAAATAAACACTCTAGAAACAAACAGAGTAGAGTGGATTATTAAAACTAAGAGCTGGTCTTCAACAGAATAAAATTGATAAAAACCCTAGCCAGACGTGTCAAAAAGTAAAGAGAAAGGGCCCAAATAAATAAAATCATTAGAGAGGAGAGATCACAACCAACAGCCCAGAAATATAAACAATTGTAATCCTCATACTATGAAAAATATATGCCAGCAAACTGGGAAACCTGGAGAAATGGACAAATTCCTAGAAACATACAAACTACCAAAACTGAAACAGGAAGAAATAGAAAATTTGAACAGACCCATAATCAGCAATGAGATTGAATCAGTCATCAAAAATCTCCCAACAGAAAAAAGTCCAGAGCCAGATGACTTCCCAGGGGAATTCTACCAGACATTGAAAGAAGAATTAATACTTATTCTTCTCAAACTGTTCCAAAAAATAGAAATGGAAGGAAAACTTCCAAACTCCTTCTGCAAATCTAGCATGACCTTGACTCCAAAACCAAAGACTCCACTAAAAAGAATTATAGACCAATATCCCTGATGAACATGGATGCAAAAATTCTCAATAAAATACTCACGAATCAAATTCAACAGTACGTGAAAAGAATTACTCACCACAATCAAGTGGGTTTTATCCCTCGGCTGCAGGGGTGGTTCAACATCTACGAGTCATTCAATGTGACCCACCACATTAATAAAGGAAAGCATAAGAACCATATGATCCTGTCAGTAGATGCAGAAAAAACATTTGGTAAGATACAGCATCCTTTCCTGATGAAAATCCTTCACAAAGTAGATAGAGGGAACATATCTCAACATTATAAAGGCCATATGCAAAAGACCCACAGCTAATATCATCCTCAATTGGAAAAAGCTGAGAGCCTTTCCCCTCGAATCAGGAATGAGACAGGGATGTCCACTCTCATCATTACTATTGAACATGATACTGGAAGTCCACGCCTCACCAATCAGAACACAAAAACAAGAAATAAAAGGCATCCATATTGGCAGGAAGAAGTTGAACTTCCACTGTTTGCAGACAAGATGATGTACTATGTACTCTATGTAGAAAACCTGATTCGTGAGCATGGAATGCTTTTCTATCTTTTTGTGTCTTCTTCAGTTTCTTTCATGAGTGTTTGGTAGTTCCTCGAGTACAGATCATTTACCTCTTCGGTTAGGGTTATTCCCAGGTGTATTATGGTTCTTGGTGCTACAGTAAATGGAATGGATTCTCTAGTTTCCCTTTCTGTATTTTCATTGTTAGTGTGTAAGAAAGCAACTGGTTTCTGTACATCGATTTTGTATCCTGCCACATTACTGAATTGCTGTGTGAGTTCTAGTAGTTTGGGGAGGAATCTCTTGGGTTTTCCATATAAAGTATCATGTCATCTGCAAAAAGAGAGAGTTTGACCTCTTCTTTGCGAGTTTGATACCTTTTGTTTCCTTTATTGTCTGATTGCTGTTGCAATTGCACTACTGGATTTTTACCCCAGAGATACAGATGCAATGAACAGAACGACCGTCTGTACCCCAATGTTCACAGCAGCTATGGCCACAGTCACCAAACTGTGGAAGGAGCCGAGATGTCTTTCAACAGATGAATGGGTAAAGAAGATGTGGTCCATATACTCCATAGTGTATATGGATTATCCTCCATCAGAAGGGATGAATACCCAACTTTTCTATCAACATGGATGGGACTGGAGGAGATTATGCTGAGTGAAAGAAGTCAAGCAGAGAGAGTCAACTATCATAATGGTTTCACTTACTTGTGGAGCTTAAGGAATAACACGGAGGACATTAGGAGAAGAAAAGGAAAAGTGAAGGGAAATCAGAGGGGGAGACAACCATGAGAGACTGTGGACTCTGAGAAACAAACTGAGGGTTTTGGTGGGGGGATGGGTGAGCCTGGTGGTGGGTATTAAGGAGGGTATGTATTGCATGGAGCACTGGGTGTGGTACATAATCAATGAATCTTGGAACACTGGAAAAATAAAATTAAATTTTAAAAAAAGAAAAAATCTGAAAGTCCCCACCAAAAAATTGCTGGAACTGACACATGAATTCAGCAAATTCACAGGATATAAAATCAGTATACAGAAATCTATTGCAGTCTTATATACTGACAACAAAGCTGCAGAAAAAGAAATCTAAGAATTGAGCCCCTTTGCAATTCCACCAAAAATGATAAGATACCTGGGAATAAACCTAACCAAAGAGGTAAAAGATCTGTACTCTGAAAACTATAGAATGCTTATGAAAGAAATTGAAGAGGACACAAAGAAAAGCATTACATGCTCATGGTTTGGAAGAACAAATATTGTTAAAATGTCTATATGACCCAAAGTGACCTATACATTTAAAGCAACCCCTATCAAAATACCACCAGCATTTTTCACAGAGCAGGAATAAACAATCCTAAAATTTGTGTGGAACCACAAAAGACCCCAAATAGCCAAAGCAATTCTGAAAAAGAAATAAACTGGAGGCATCATCATTCTGGATTTCAAGCTATATTACAAAGCTTTAGTTATCAAACAGTATGGTACCAGCATAAAAGCAGAGATATAGATCAATGGAACAGAATAGAGGACCCAGAAATGGACCTTCGATTCTATGGCCAACTAATCTTCAACAGAGAAAGAAAGAATATCCAATACAAAAAAGATAGTCTCTTCAACAAATGGTGTTGGGAAAATTGGATAGCCACTTGCAGAAGGAGATCGGACCACTTTCTTATACCATACACAGAAATAAACTCAAAATAGATGAAAGACCTAAATGAGAGACAAGAATCCATCAAAATCCTAGAGGAAAACACAGGCAGCCACCTCTTTGACTTCGGTCATAGCTCCTTCTTCCTAGATATGTTGCCAGAGGCAATGGAAACAAAGCAAAAATGAACTACTGGGACTTCAACAAGGTAAAAATCTTCTGCACAGTCAAGGAAACAGTCAACAAAACTAAAGGCAACCTATGGAATGGGAGAAGATATTTTCAAATGACATCTGATAAAGGGCTAATATCCAAAATATGTAAAGAACTTATCAAACTCAACACCCCAAAACCAAATAATACAGTTAAGGAATGACAGAATACATGAATAGACTTTTCCAAAGACACACCCAGATGGCCAACAGACATGAGAAAGTGCCCCACATCACTCGGCATCAGGGAAATACAACTCGAAACCACAGTGAGATATCACCTCACACCAGTCAGAATGGCTAAAATTAACAAGTCAGGAAATGACAGGTGTTGGCAAGGATGCGGAGAAAGGGGAACCTCCTGCACTGTTGGTGGGAATGCAAGCTGGTGCAGCCACTCTGGAAAACAGCACGGAGGTTCCTCAAAAAGTTGAAAATAGAGCTGCCCTATGACCCAGCAATTGCACTACTGGGTATTTATCCAAAGGATATAAAAATATAGATTCAAAGGGATACATGCTTCCTGTTGGTTATAGCAGCATTGTCAACAATAGCCAAATTATGGAGAGGGCCCAAATGTCCATCGACTGATGAACAGAGAAAGAAGATGTGGTGTATACATACAGTGGAATATTACTTAGTCGTCAAAAATGAAACCTTGCCATTTGCAACAACATGGTTGGAGCGAGAGGGTGCTAAATTAAGTGAAAGAAGTCAGTCAGAGAAAGACAAATACCATATGATCTCACTCATATGTGGACTTTAAGAAAGGAAACAGATGAACATAGAGGAAGCGGGAAAGGGAAAAAGAGAGAGGGAAACACGCCATAAGAGACTCTTAACAACAAAGAACACACTAAGGGTTGCTGCAGGGAGGGGTGAGGATGGGCTACATGGGGGATGGGGGTCAAGGAGGGCACCTGTTAGGACGATCACTGGGTGTCGTATGTAAGTGATGAATCACTGAATTCTACTCCTGACACCAATGATTGTACTGTATGTTCACTAAAAATTAAGTTAAAAATTTAAAAAAGTGGGTCTTAGCAGCAACGTGCAGTTAGATTGTACTTAAAATGTCTTCTGCCAATTGGTGAGCTGATTTCAGGCGAGGAGGTCCACTTCCTCCATGCCACTGGAGTCTGTCTGTGTCACACCTGTCCTCTGTCTGCTCATCATTCCCCTCTCTGTACTTGCTAAAGTTATCTTTGTAGTGGATACCACAGGACTTCGAATTAGCAACCCATGATTATAATGACGTAGTTGGAATTAATACCAGTGTAGCTTCAGAGCCTGTAGAACTTGTGATCCTACACAGCTCTGTCCCCAACTTACGTTGTTATTGTCATGCATCACCTCTTTCTAAGCTCTGTGCCCTTTAAAAAAAAAACTTATTTATTTATTTGAGAGAGAGTGTGCAAGAGTGCAGGGTGAGGGGGAGGGAGAGGAAGAATCTCCAGCATGCTCTGCACTGAGCAGGGAGCCCAATGTGGGCCTTGATCCCATGACCCTGAGATCACAGCTTGAGCCCACACCGAGAGTCAGACATCTGACCCAGCCACCCAGACCCCCCAGTTGCCCACCCTAACTTGGGTTCATAGTTGTTGTGCCCTGCATTTGTCTTTCAGACCATGGCGCCCAAACCAAACACATGTTCCACCACTCTCCCTGCCCCTCGGCCACCATGCTCCCTGGAGCTCTGTGCTTAGGTCCTTGGCCGAGCTGTAGACTACATGATTTTGCTTCAGTTGCTATGACTCCCTGGAGTTTGTCCTGTAGCGCAAGTCTGCTAGCAACAAGCCCTTTCCATTTTTGTTTATCCTGGAGTGTCTTAACTTTACCCTCATTTTTGGAGGCTGGTTTTGCCAAACAGAATTCTTGGGTGAGGTTCTTTGTTCCAGCGCATGAGGTATGCCCTCCCACCACTTCTGGCCACGAGGCTTCTGGTGAGGAAGTGGCCGTTGATCTGGTTGGGCCCCTGTAGGTGACAAGCCACTTGTCTCCTGCTGCCTCCAGGAGTCTTTAGTCTTTGGCTTCTGACAATTTGGTTATAATGATTCAGCGTGGATCTCTTTGAATTTATCCTATATGACATAGATGAGCTCTTTGGATATGCGTGTGTATGTCTGTCATCAGATCTGAGGCATTATAGGCCATCCTCTCTGTGGTCAGCCGGTAACCCGAAAGAGGTTTCCCTAAGTGCTTGGAGCCAGGAGGGGGCAAGAAGTCTCCCAGCCTCTGCTGATTGGCTCTGGGCTCCTCACTCCTTCAACACCAGCCCTCACCTTCACTTCCTATTGTTCAGAGCCCAAAGGTTGGCCTGAGGTGCAAGCCTAGGGTCCTCCCAGGTCTTTACTGAGGGCCTATGGGACCTGGCCGTGTGTGTCACACTTCAAATTCCCTGGGGTGTGAAGCAGCCCTTCAGAACCTT
Organism: Pteronura brasiliensis; assembly: GCA_004024605.1. Lineage (NCBI taxonomy): Eukaryota > Metazoa > Chordata > Mammalia > Carnivora > Mustelidae > Pteronura > Pteronura brasiliensis. Next base: position 104,299 of record PJEN01001599.1, on the reverse strand, counting down.
TATCTTCCCCAAATCCTCCTCTCAGCCTCCTCCTTCCCCAGCTTCTGGGCCTCTCTGATGCTGGGTCTTCCACCGTCTCTGGCTCCAGGTAGAGCAGTGCTTTCAACAGATGCCTCCCGGAAAGCCAGTCCCACCCAAAGGATGCAAAACAAAGCACACCGTCTGCACTGGCCCCTCAGGAAAGCTCCTGACATGGGAAACACACAACCACTTTCCTTGAGAACCTGTGAGTGTCACCCCCAGCACCAGCGAGTGCACACAACTGTCCTCAGGGCCACTGCTGAGCTGTGGAGGGGGAGGGGGATGATGGGTGGGAAGCAAAACATGGCAACACTTTCTACTGAAATGTGACGCTCGCTTCCTTCTTGGACCATTCCCTTGGTCGCTGTATGCTTTTTCCACAAGACTCCAGTATTCTGAAGAGTTGATTCTGTCCATTGTTGTCACCTAAATTGTGACTTCACTGGGGGGACAGGTCCTTGGAGCCACCTGTTCCACCATGTCCGAGGTGCTGTTGAGTTGATGGAGCCTTTCAGCCTACCTGGGAAGAGCTCCCTAACAGACCCCTCAGCCCTGCCCACACCCCCAGCCCACCTAGCCCACCCACAGCTCTCCTGGGCAGGTCCTGGTTTCTCTCTGGCCCAGTGAGGACATCTGGCCTGTGTGCAAGGGTGGCCAGGGCTACTCAGGCGTTAGCTTCCTCACAGCAGCCCTCAAGAATGCAGGACAGTCTGAGGCAGGTTCTGCAGCCCCACGGGTGTGCATCAGGATGGCCTCATTGCCTGCCGGGTGCTCACTCAAGTACCCTCATCAGCATCGCTTCCTGGCCTCATGGCCCCCAGCCCCAGCCAGGGTGTTCCCGGGAACAAACCCTTGTGGCCATATCCTCATTTCGTGTGGGACTCCAACTAAAGCAGCGTCTGTCTCCGTTCCTCTGTGTTGAATCCTCTATTGGTGACATCCCCATGCCCGTGGCTTACAAGATCATCTTTCCCCAGCAGGCCTCAGGCCAGGAGGCCCCCATGCAAATGGCCTGGGGCAGCTGCATCAGGGGGCCTGTGCCTGATTCTCAAGGTTGCAAACCCTTGGCTGCTGTCTGTGGGCTTTGGCATCTGGCTTATGTGTTAATAATTAGAAGTGTCTCATTTGTATACAGATATGTCAGAATCCTTGCCTTGGGACAAAAATAGGCATGTGTGAAATGGTGTGGAAACATAACTTGAAGTGTTCTTAGTCTTTGTGGCTTCACACCGCACATAAGCAGTATTTTCCCTGCTGATAGAAGAACTCTTTTTCCCTAAGGACTCGCTGGATCTTACTTGTTGTTGTTTTTTTTTCCTGAGTGTCTTCCTGGGAGAACGAGCTGTAAAATGTCCCATGAGGCCCAAGCCAGCTAGAGAGACTTCAGCCGACTGCTTTGGTTACTTTACGAGAGCAGAAAAGTTGATTTTTCCACATCCCCCAAGTGAGTTTTGGAGGTTGGGAGTAGCTGCCCCTTCACCGTGTGACTCTGAGAAGTGGCTGACTTCCCTGCCTTTCCTGCTATCTTCTGTCCTCTCACTGGGAGGGAAGGTTTTCCCTCCGCCCTGGGGGCTCCATGGCCTGCCCTGTGTCCCAGGCCCGGCGACGGGGGAGCAGGGAGCAGAGCATAGAGCGGGCGCGGTGGGCCGGAAGGGGCACGGCAGCCACCTGCAAGCAGACCGTGTGCTTCACCCTGGTCACCGGTGCCCACGGACAGAGCGGCTCAGGACCTGGGTGCGGGGCTGCCCAGAGCGGGACGCTCCTCAGGGGGTAGTCTGCGGCCCCCTATCCCTGCCTGCTTCCCGCTCCTGTGTACGGACACTGCTCTTCACCAGCCCCCGCCCTGGCCCCCGCGGTGGGAGCTGCTGGTGGAGGCTCCCGGAAGCCAGTTCCAGCTGGTTGCTCTCCCGATGGCCCCCGCGGCCGTGGCTCCGCTGATTTGACAGGAGTCTGCGTCTCAGTGATTCTTCTTGACAGGAGCCTCCGAGAGCAGAAGGATGGTTGTGGAGCCGGGAGAGCTCCAGCTGAGCCCAGATGTTGGGGCAGTGAGGATCCTAGAACATGAGTGATGGGGGAAGCCAGGGGCACCTGCAGTTGTTTCTGTCCCCACGGAGACCAGCACCCCAGCTCTCGGCCCGCCCGAGGCCAGAGGCCAGGGTGGGGCGTGGGGAGCTCCCAGGTCTGTGGCAGCCGGAGGAAGCCAACTGGGAATCTCACTCCTGGCACATCCGCCGTCCGGGCCCCGGGCTGGCAGTCAGGCTGGGATGCACACCTGAAACGGGGACGCAGAACCTTCCGGAATGCAGCGAGGCTCTGCCTGTGTCCTGTGCTGCTCCGTGGGTGCTGCTGGCCTCTGAGGCCGCCTCCCACCGTCACGCCCACCACCCATCTAGGGTCCCCAGGGTGGGCCTGGCGCTGCCGCGGCTCACAGAGGCTCTGGGGCCCAGAGATGCAGCAGGGAGAGCTCACTGGGCCTTGGTGCTCACTGGACACGCGGGCAGAACCGGCCAGACCCTCGGGGAGCAAAGGAGGCTTTTTGTCCTTTCTCATCACTGTTCCTTGTGACACGCTCTGCTGGTTTGAGCTTAGCATGAAATCCCGGCAGAGCTTCCCCCTTCCCTGCTGGGCCTGCCCGATGGGGCCGCCTCCTCCAGAGCCCCCGCACAGCCCCTCCGGCCGCGGCCTGTGGTTCTCACCTGAGTGTGAGTGTGCAAAGTGGGTGTAACAGCCAGGAAGCTATGCTGCCAACGGGGCCGTCTGCACAGCCCCCCCAGACCCCTAATGCGGACACCTCCACGCCAGTGGACGACCTCCCGATGCTGACGGACAGCGAGACACCACCACCCGCTGCCACTCACGAGCTCAGTCCCGCAGCCGACAGTGCCTGGGGGCTCAGGGCCCCAGTATCCAGGTGCTGCTGCTGGTCTCAGGGACAACGGGGTCCAGGGGGGCGTCTGGGAGACGGCCGCACTGTCACCATCCCCGAATCATGGGTGGGAGAGCAGACGAGGCTGCGTCGAGGGGCCTCTCGGGGGGTGGCGTGCTGGGGAAGGAAGCCTGGAGTGTCTAGTTCTCCGATGACCGATGAGGAGTCACGACGCCAGCCGCCTTGGGAGACTCAGATGTTTTCTGTTTCTCTTCAACTTGTGACACTAATGTTTTCTAGAAACAAAAGTTCTTTGACTCCGCAACTCTTTCAAGAGTGCGGGGGTGGGGGTTTTGTGGCCACAGAGCGCGAGCATGCCCCCCCCGGGGTCCCACTGCCCGTCGCTGGCCTGGCGCATGGCAAACCTTGTGGGCCGCATGCGCAGGGGACGGAGACGCTGGTGGCCCCCGCAGGCGGCTCTGACTTTGGGGGTGCAAGGGTGGACACTGAGGGCCACGTTAGGGTTGTAGTGACCCCGCGACTCCAGTGCAAAGAGAAAGGGAGTGCAGGGTCCTGGGTGTCCGAGAGGAAGCCCAGGGGACACCCGGCCACTGGAGACGGGAGACAGCGGCTCGTTCTCTCCCGCTTCTTTCTGAGGCCGGGGTGACGGGTCCTGTCAGAACAGGGAGCGCAGCTTGGGGAGGACATTCTGGTGACCTTGTAGCTGCTGGGGTCAGGGGCTGGGAAACTGCAGCGGCCTCTCGTGGACATGGTGCCGTGTCACTCAGTGTCTCCATTCGTGGGCACTGCTGGATTTGTGGTCGCCGGTCCCCTGTCCCGATCCAGCCCAGACGGGCAGTTCCCCGGAGATGCTGCCCTGAGGGGCCGTGTCTCAGGACACACGCCAGCCGGTGGCCAGCCGTGGGCGAAGCCGGGGCTCATAGCTGGGTGGTGCGGCAGCCTCCAAGGCCCCACATGGCCTTGGTCTTGCCTTCCCGAGCCCCCCAGACAGTGGAGCTGGGGGCCCTGGGAGTGACGGTTGGCTGGCCGACAGGGAGAGCGCTGTGTCTGGAAGAGGCCACTGCGTGTCATTGTGTGACCCAATAGGATCTCTGTCACAACTGACTTATCTCGCGGTGGTTCTGTGTCCACTGGGCCTGCAAGGACCCCTGAGAGAGTGGGGTCCCCTCATCAGCGTCGTAACTGCTGCACGCTTCCTAGCGATCGCACAGTCCACAGCAGGGGCATTCCTGAGTTACCGCATGATGGGGGGACAGCGGGGCCTTACTCTGTTGGAGCACGTGCCGCAGGGTTCTGAGTCCCCGGGCCCTGGAGCCGGTGCTCCGGCCAAAGCTGTGGGCTTGCCTGTAGTTCCACACCGTTTCTTAGGACGCTGTGTTCCTCAGCCACTGGCGGGTGACCCAGAAGCCAGCATGCACTTGGATCTCACCCAAATGTGGTGAAGACCATCGGACCCTATGTCCTGAACGGCTGTTTGAAATGGTCTCGTGTGGCCCTTAACCCTACACCGAGGGAGCTCCCGTCCCGTCCATGAGAACAGGGCAGGGTTCCTCCAAAGCCGTGGTGAAGCTGTAGCATCCGGACTCCTGGAACCTGGACGCTGGCCTGACGCCCAGGGGCGCACGGTACAAGCCCAGCGTCCTGCCTGAGCTGGCTCCCGACAGCTGGGTCAGAACCGGGGTTAGACTGGAGAAAGCGTGTGGTGGCCCTCACTGGGCCGCTAGGCCTTCCGCTCCTGTCTGCAGGGGGACGGCAGCAACTGTCACAGACTGTGTCCGTCTGAGAGCTGGGGACGCCACCTTGGGTGAGATCTAGGCATACCTGTGCCCTCAAGGCCTCAACACTGCACCGGGACTGAAAGACCCCACAGATGACCAGGGTGGGTGTCGAGAGGGAACGGCCCACGGTGGTGGCTGGCCCGACGTCGGGGAGCCCACCACCCTCGAACCCAGCAGTGTCTGCAGTCCCTTCACAGCTCTTGTCTGTCTTTGGGGCTCCCCAGTCACGATGCAGCCGTGATGAGTGTCTTCAGGTGTGGCTTTGGGTTTGGACGGTGGGAGCAGCAGGCCGAGCCCTCCTGCCGCGGCCTCAGTATGGCGACTAGAAATGTTCTGGGCCCTCACCAGCTCTGGTGGGGAACGGGGACAGGCCGGGACTGGTAAGCCTGGCCACTGTCCTTGGGAAGGAGACAACAGCTCACAGTGGGGTTTGCTGTAAGAGGGGAGGTTTTAAGGATTTTAAGCCATTTTGGATTTCAAAAATTCAGTTCCCGCCTGGTCCTTTTTTTAAGCCAACTCCTGCCGTCATTCCCCTCCCTGAGGCCTCCACCAGGCTTGGGAAAATGACCTTGTTTGCAGCGGATTCGAGGAAGGACGTCAGGAAGGCAGAGAACTCACCAACCCCCAGCCAGGGGCTACCAGCCACTCCCTGGAAGACAGACCGGTTTGGGTGGTTCGCCTCCAGCGGGTAAGCCAAGACAGGGCTGGCCCTGACCCTGATGCCGAAAGCTGTACACACGTGCACACACGCAAAGTTGTGTGCACACATACACATGCACACGCGTGTGCCCGCACAGCTGTATGTGTACACACACGTGCACGCCCGCGTGCCTGTATAGATACACACGTATGGACGTACGTGCAGAAACGTGGACACACACGTGTCTATATGCACGCACAATGCACACGTCTGTGTACACACATTTCTACACGCACGTGTACGCGCATACATGCACGCATCTGCACACGCGCCCGACGTGCACTCACCCCTCTCGTTAGAAGCCCACCACGGAGATTCCTTCTGGCCGAATTCCCTCTAGCACCCTCTGGGTGCCTTGGGCCCAGCGGTCACGGCCGGCCTGCTCTCTGGAGGCCCGCAGGCGCTCCGGCAGCCCCACTGCGGGCCGAGTCCAGTGACCGATGCTCCCAGTTCGCAGTGACGCTGAGAGTCTCTGGCTTCCTTCGTCGTTAAAACCAGGTATTTTAATGTTTGATGATCTGCTGAACGTGACCCGGCTTCTCAACAGCACGAGGTTTTCTCTGAAAGTAACAGACACAGACCTTCTAAATTCAACGTGAAACGAAGAAGGGAAAGAAAAAACATCTGCCGCTGGGCTTTGAGGAGGAGGCTGTGGCGGAGTCTGCAAGCTCTGGGCGTCACTACGGGGAACGAGCAAGCCGGACAGAAGGTCCGCGAGGGACCTTCTGAGGGACGTGGCCCTGGGGGTTGGCGCCTGGAACCTGTGGGGTTCGTGGCTCTGTTGTCCGTGCAGCGAGACCTCCTGCTCCTGGTTCGTGCATTCATGCAGCAAATTCTTACTCAGCGTCCGTGTGCCACTGGCCCACTGGACCAAAGCCACATGTCATCAATAGATGGCATGTGGCCACCTGCCCCGCCCGGGTGAGGCGCACCTGCCCAGACACCCCCCGTCGAAGGCAGGGTCGGCCGGTTACGGTCTACTCCATTGTGGCAAGAGCACAACCCTCTTAACAGGCATGTGAGTGACAGGACAGCGCTGAGCACAGCAGCCCCCAGGGCGCTCAGCGGTGTCTGTGACTTCTCGTCTTGCATGACTGAGAATTTGTGTCTGCTGGTTAGTGACCCACCACCCCACTCCCTGCTTCTAGGAGTCTGACGACTGCAGGTGACTCACTCCCGTGGACGCACGGAGCAGTTGTCATTCTGGGCCTGACTGGCTTCCCTTCCGCAGTGTCCTCAGGCTTGATCAGGGTCATGCCTCGGGCAGCATTTCCTTTCTGTCCCACTGCATGTAGGACATGGGCATGGGTGTGAGTACGGGACATGTGTAGGACAAGTGTGGGGACATGCATGTGGGACATGGGTGTAGGCCATGCATGTAAACCTGTGGGTAGGCACACGTGTAGGACATGCATGTAGGTACATGTAGGACGTGTGTGGGCACACGTATAGGACATGCATGTAGGACGTGTGTAGGACATGCATGTTGGCACACATTTAGGACATGTGTAGGTGCACGTGCAGGACATGGATGTAGAGCGTGTGTGTGGGTGCGTGTAGGCGTGTGTATGTGCATGTGTAGGACGCGTGTTGGCGCACGTGGTATTTTCCCTGTGTTCACTGACAGGCACACGGGCAGACACACTGTTCGTCCCCACCTCTTGGCTCTGCAATGGACATGGGAGTGGACGTTCCTCCCAGACCCTGATTTCAGTCCTTCTGGATAAATATCCAGAAGTGGAATTGCCGTCCTAGGATAATTCTATTTTTAATTTGTTAAGGATCTTCCAACTGTTTTTCTCAGTGGCCACATCGTTTACGTCCCGACCAGCAGTGCACAAGGGTTTCAGTGTTTCCACATCTTTGCCCACACTTGTCTTTCTTTTTGGGTAATTGCCATAATTAGAGGTTGAGGTGTACAGACTTGTTTTTGGTACAAAAATATAGAAATAAATTGCAGGTTATCCCTGGAAGAATGCGAGACTAAGGATGCAGGAGGTCGAATTCTGTGTCCCTTCCTACCGGTGAGCCGTAGTGGACACCGGACGTTCCACGCAGGGTCTCTGGGCCTTGCTTCCGCCATTCTGTGATTATGGGTTTCGGTACACTGGGTTCATGACCCTCCTTTCCCTGTAGATGCGGCTCTGCCCACGGAGATTCTAAGCCTTGGTGAGCTCCACCCAACAGATACACAACACTTAGACCAGTGCCAAGTGCCCGAAGCAGCTCTGACCTAGAACTTTCCGTGATAACGGGAATGTTGTAGATGTTTGCGGTCGAATATGACAACCACTGGCCACTTGTGATGTTGGTGATGTGACTGAAGAGCTACATTTTTTACGTTATTTGACTATAGTTTGTTTAACGTGAGTTCGTGAGGCCACGGTAGTGAACATTGCGGGTCTGGAAGGCTCGTGCTGGGCTCAGGCTGCTGTGGTGCCCGCAACCACCCTGACAGGGCAGTTCCTCACTGTGGACCACAGCCACAGAGGTAAAAACTCTCTGTTTCGTGACTGGAAATGAAATCATTCTGCTTAAGTGCTGAGCCCCCAAAAGGTTGTTCTTTTCATGGAAAAAATTATCATGTTTGGCATGTCAGAGAGATATGTCTCTTTGATAGTAAACAGAACTTCTGGAAAGAGAGTTACCCGTATTTCCATCAATTTGACACAATTTGCACATTTCATCTTTAATGTATTGATAGGCTAGGTCTAACATGGAAAATGGTGGTATTCGGTGCGAGACAGGCCTGGGTTCAGATCCTGCCTTTGCGTGTGGTCGTGTGGCACTGAGAAGACAGAAGTACTCCCCAGGGCTCCATGCGCCATCCGAAAGGGAGGGAGTAACATGGGAGCTCCGTGCCTAGCACGTGGTAGGGCACAGGAGGTGGTCTGCCCTGGGGATGGTCTGCCTGATGGTCCACTCCTACGACGGTTTATGTCTACCTCCACCCCGCTCCCCTCCTGTGTTGACGTGGCTGAGCAGTCATGTCAAGACTTGGGGCCACCATCCCCAGGCAGGACTGAGTGTCCCTGGGAATGGCCCGGCTGACGCCATCTGCTCGGCAGTGCACACACGTCCTTCTCCTCAACCTGGCTCCCAGTTCGGCCCCAGCGTTTCCCTGCGTGTTCACTCTAGTTAACATGGGGACCTCAGTCCGGGGGGTGCTCCGGCTTTCCCGAGACCACCAGCTCTTCAAAGCAAAGGAGCCTTTCACAAGGCGCAGTCGGCCACGCGCTCAGCATCCTCCCGTGATGGGCCCGCCCCACGCCCCACGGCCGCCGCCTCCGTCCACGGCGCTCTTCCTCACAGACCGTGGCTCTTGTCTTTGAGCGGCTGGGGTCACATTATGAATGAAAACACATCAGAACAGCCCCACCATGCATTTTGCTTCAGATCTGGAAGATTCCATATGTCACATCGTCTCCAAATTCTAGCTCGACGGTGCCAGAGGAAAGCAAAGCACACCATTCCGAGAGACAGTGCGCGTCAGAGAGGTGGGAAGCCCCGAGTGTCAGCGGCTGTAAATGATGCCGCTGGGCTCCCATCGTCAGGTTGTAGAACAGGGCAAAGAAGAGCGGCCGACGTATGAGACTTGTCCCCCGAGACCACAGCCCCTCATCTCTGGCCCTGAGAGCTAACGGGTGGCCGGTCTTTTTCGAGCTGGGACCTACCCCGAAACCCCAAGGGCCATATCTCACTCTCTTCCAGGAACGAACCCTTTGGACTGACGAGTCCAGCTCCTCTCTCTTTTAAGGATTTTCTGCCAAGGGTGACAGATGGAGGCCTCGGTTACTGGAGTCGTCCTGGAGCATCGCACTCGGAGGCTGTAGCCCCCGGGGGCCGGTGGCCTTATTGTCTCATCAAATGCTGTTCATCAGGCTCTGGACTAGGCAATGCAGACAGAGGGATAGCACAGGCGATCCGCTCCAGAAATCAAAGACCAGTGTCTTCTCTCACCTTTTCCTTTCTTCATCAACACCCTCGGGTCCCCCAGTGCCCAGGAGACAGGAGACCCTGCGTCACCCTCCACAATCTTTTTGGGCTCCACTCACTGGCTCATGACTGGCCCAAGTTCACAGTGTCACTTCTGTTAAGGGGCCAGCACAATGGCCTTCCCAGAACCAGGCTCTGCCCTGAGGTCGCAAAAGTCCCAGGATGTCCTCCTGCAAGGTGCCTGGGTGAGTTCTGAAGAGTGACACTGAAGAATGACAACCCAGCAAGCGAGGTTGGCGTGGGTGAGGGAGGTGGGAGGACCCCGCAAGAGGCAGAGGTGGGTGGAGAGACCCCAGAGGGAACAGGAACATGGGGCATGTGAAGAAAGCCACAAGGCAGGGCAGGGCGGGCGCCCCTACAGGGTGAGGCGGGGTGTGTCGCAGGGGTATGTGCAGGGTCTCTGGGGACTTGTACACAGGACTTCATGTGACCGGCTTTGCGTTGTAGACACTGCCTCCACCCCCGGCCTCCGGCGTCCACGTGGGAGGTGAGGCAGATGCGTGACCAGGGAGCTGCTGGAGGGACCCTCAGGAGTCTCTGCCAATGACTGGGTGTGCAGAGCTGGGACAGCATGTGGCCAACAGGTTCCAGTTCGGGAAGTCGTGTGGACGGCGGTGATACCCACAGAGCCCACAGTCTCGCGTGCTGGGTCCTCAACAAGAGGAGCTAAGCCCAGGGACTCTCAGCATGTTTTTAAGTGACCTGAGGCAGAAGAGCTTTCTTCTGCCTGTGGACCCACACACAGGAGGGTAGTCGGGGCTGTGGTAAAGCCCCGCGGTGACAAGAAGCTTCTCTGTGGGAGAAGATGTGGGGGCTTTGGCGCTGGAGATTACGTCTGCATTCACTTTGTCTTGTTGTTCGTTGGCACTTACTTTAGGAACAGGCTCGCTTGTGGGTTACAAACCCCACGTTACGGCCGTGTTGGCGCACGTTGTAAGGATAACTGAGCAGCTCTAACGGAAGAAAAATAGGTACTAATGGATATAGACCCTAATAACTCCCAGTTGATCCTGATTTAGAAAGTAATTAGTAAGATGTAACTATGTTCCTATGATGTTCCAGTCAAAGTGTCCACCCTGCAAAAAACAAGTGAGCAGAAAAACCCGAAATGTGTGAAGAAGCGGGAAAATGTGATCCAGATTGCAAAAACAGAGAAAGAAAAGGAAGTAGTCGTTAGACACAGACCCTGGACTTTAACACGACCACCGTGAGTACGCCCGAGAACGTCGGAGGAAAATGCAGTCACGTGATTGGGCACATGGCGACCTGAGCAGAAAACCAGACACACAGAAGACCACAGCGAGGGCTCAGGAAAGAAACGCACGTGTCAGGTGGAAAGTTCATGGCTTGGACTTGACGGCCAAGGAAAGGATTGGCAAACTGGGAGTCAGACTGATACCGTCCAGCCTGAGGATCCAAGGAAAATATCGGGAAATAAAGAGAGCCTAAGTGAGCCGAGGAGAGTCGAGCGGACTCACGTGCACGTCACGGGATCTCGGGGACCAGACAGAGAAGAACCGATAGGCAGCCCGCCCCAGGTGGGGAAGAGGAAGCCCAGCGAACCCCGAGCCAGATGACCACCAAGAAAGCAGTCTGAGACCATCCACGTCAGGCTGCCACTTCCCGCCCACCACGGGCGCCCAGGCCACGCAGCAGGCCTCTGCTCTCAGACAGTTGGTGCCACTTGTTTTCTGCCTCTGGGGTTCCTCGTCAGAAGCACTGTGGTGCTGGGACTCCCGGAGCCAGAGTTCCGGACACAAGTGGAGACGGCTGTCACCCACCCATCGGCAGACAGGACGCACGAGCTCCAGGGCCGCCGGCAGAGAACATCCTTCCCAGGGGTGAGAAGCAGGAGAAGAGCCCTTGAAATCAGGTGCAGGTGTTCATTGGTGTTGAGGGCACATGACCCCAGCACACCCGCCCCAAGGCGGCTACTCAGAGACCCCATGACCGGGGCCAGGCCCGTAATAGGGGAAGGGGGATCGAATCGGGTGATTTCTCAAACCCCTTCCTGCTCTCAGTGTTTGTATTGAGGCGTCACTGTCTCCCGTGGTTTCCGTGTGAGGCCATGATGTAAAGCTCTTCTGCGGTCCCTGGCACACATGATCAAGGTGGGTTTCTCCTCCTCAGCTGGCTGGGGCTGCGGTAGCAGAGAGTCGGTGGACAGAAGGACCGTAAGTACACAGACGCACAGATGATGTAAATCAGACCCATTTGTCAGTGCCAGCACGTCCTCGCGAGCTCGAAGGCATCTGTACCAGTGCACCCACGGACAGTGCACGTCCCGGAGATCAGGACAAAACCCCAAAACAGTTTGCAGGGCAGTGGGGCTCTCGCTCTGGGAGAAGAGGCTGTAGAACCGTGCCGAGAAAGAGCTCTGTGGACCTCCCTGGTGCAGAACGCTGCCAGTGCCTGCCTGCTCCTCCCCCTTTCCCCTTCCTCAGTATCATCCTGTGTTTTCCCAGCTGTTCCAGGCCGTGCCAGCAGCTGCCGGCTCCTCTCCGATAGCTCTCTGGTGCTGACCAGCAGCACTGGCTTCGCCGGGGGAAGGTGCCAGAAATGCAGGACCTCAGCGCCCCACCCCAGGGGTCAGAATCTGCGTTTTCACAAGGTCCCAGGTGGTTCCTGTGCCCTTGACAGTTGGAGAAGCACCCCCCTCCCGGACCACAAGGCACCTCCTGGTTTCTGCTCGCCTCGCCCAGCCAGGCAGGGCTTGCCTCCAGCGGCAGGGACCTGGGGCAGATCGGCCGCGGGAGAGCGTGGAGCCCAGCTGGCTGGGACCCGTCATGGGCTGCTCCGACAGGGTGGGCACAGCGCATGTGGGCACGCGGGCTCTGCAGGATTCTGGACTCTGGAGGAGATTTAAGCTACTGCGGCGAGGGGCTCACCACAACTGCCTTCGCTCTATGTTAACTCTCGAATCTGCCTTTTGGGACTCTGGCTACAAGGCTTTGCCGCCTAAAAATGGAATGATATATGTTAATTATGCAGAATGGGTGAGCTGGACAGTGAGCCATGGAGTGGCGAGTTCCTGCTCGGCAGGACAGGCCTCGAGCCCACTGGGGCAGACGGCCTCCTGCCCGGCATCCCCGGAATAGGCCTGGGCATCATCTTCTCTGTGAGCTCCGGATTGGGAGCCTCCATGCCGTAAGCAGGCAGCTTCCTGGGGTCCAGCTCTGCTCTGGGCCCAAGCCTGGGGCCTCTGCGGCCATCCTGGGATGTGCAAGTTCCAGGAGTCAGGTCATGTCCAGGAGGAGGAGCTGCCCCTGCCAGATTACTCCTGATGATGCTTCAGCCCAGAACTGCTCCTTCTAAGTACCAAGGAAATGCAGGGTCAGGACTGGAGCCCACCCTCCAGGGAGAGCCCCCGCAGGAAGCCCCCGGGATCCTCCCAAACATCCCTGCTCTCTCCTCGTTCTGCAGTGGAGGGTCCTGTGTGAGGCCCTGTAACCCCCACCCCTGGAGGCGGGAAACGCTCAAGACCGTGGTCACCATGGGACCCTCCCGAGGTCCCTCCCCTTCCAGTGCAACCTTTGTGATGGGGTCCCCAGACTCGCCGGCCACCGCCATAGCAGGTCGGGGGAGGGGCTGCTCAGGAGCTCCCAGAGCTGAAAGCCGTGTTCAGACAGTGTTCCGAAAGGGGGAGGGTTCACGGTAGCCCTTGGAATCCCCTCTCGCTGGTGTGTTTGGTCAGCAGATCTGTCTGTCGGGGCCGTTGGCAGGAGTCGCCGCTCCTGGCTGCTCATCTCCTGGGTGAAGGATGGGCTGTGAGACCTCGGAAGTTTGATGCTCATTGACTTTGCCTCCAAAATGGGCAGGACCTTCAGAGGGCAGTTTCTGGCCTGTTTTGGACCAGCTGGCGTAGGCGGAAGGATGTGGATAATGTTCTCTGCCTTTTTTCCCACCAAGTGTGCTCAAGTGTCCCACACTCCACCTGTCGTGAAGGATCTTGGCTCTGCGTGGATGTCCTGTGGCCCACAGAGGTCCAACCCCAGGTTCGGAGGGTCCCTGAAATGCAACCTTGTCCTGCCCAGACACACCTGGTCTGGGCAGCAGCGGGACTAGTGGCCGGCGCCTCCCGCCGCACCTGTGCCGGCTTGCAAGTGGATTCCCAGGACTCACCTGGTGGGGCTCCTCTGCGTGAGACGCCATCCCTGGGGGGAGCTGCTCTACTCCTGGGTCCCTGACAGCGTTAGGGTCACACGAAAAGCCCAGAATGGTGTATTTGTAGACCTGCATGGAAACACACACACACAGTTTAGGCTAAATTTCACGTTAGACCCTGGTCACTAATTAATGTGTTCGCCTAAGTAAACGGTCTCTGGGGTCTTTATTGGAAGGGAGGGGCTCGTTAGCTGCAGGGGGAGGCACCCACGGGGACGGCTGCTCCCAGAGCAGGCTTGGGATGCTGCCTTCGTTTGGAGGCACACGTTCGTTTTGCTCCAGAGCGGTGAATAGGTTTGCAAGCGGACGACCGTGTGGCTTAGCCGTGTTGTCTGTGACTCAGTGAAGCACTCCTGACGCCCTGAAGACGTTTTCCCAACTCGAGTGACTTCAGCGAGCTGCCAAGGACGTGACGCGGCCCCTCCTGACGAGCTGCGGAGACCCTCCCCTCGCGTGGAAGGGGAAGAACGTAATCTCGGCACAAACGCGGCTCCCGCTCCCCCCGCAGAGAAAGCGTGTGCTGGACAGTGGTCAGAGCAAACTCGCGCTTGCGGCTTTGTCCTCGGCAATCTTGCCTAGACCGCTGCTTGGCGGGGACCCAGGCCTCTGTGTGGGGGTCCCGTCTGTACTTCCCGGGTAGCCCCGTGCCGCGGGGTCGGGGTCTGACCTGCAGGCAGACCTCCGCTTTCCTCCTTGCTGGGCCTCGGGGTCGAGGTGTGGGCCCCGTGGGGCAACAGAGAGAGCAGCCCGAGCCGTGCCCTACCACGGCTCACTCCTCCTCTGCCTTGTCTCCTGGTTTTTAAAAACCAAAACCCAGAACACCAGTAGGCTGCGTGGGGAAACAATCATCGCTCTTCTGACTCCCACTGACTGTTCCTCCGTAGTAGTAATCTCTGTGCCATAGGGTCCCCTTTCCCTGAAGCTCGCCGGGCCTCCGAGCATCTACCCAGAGGCCTCTGAACCTCAGACAGGAACAACTGAAACTTAACCCTTGATTTTTTTTTTTTTAAATAGGAACAAGTTTGCCTATTTTTTAAATAGGCTTTATTTTTAGAGTAGCTTTGGGTTTGCAGAAACATCAAGTAGAAAGTAGGGAGTCCTTGCGCCGGCCCACAGTCCCCCAGGGGTCATGTGTTTCGTGGCTGTGGGACATTTGTTACGCTTGTGAGCCGATGGTGACACGTGATTACTGACAAACATCTGTGGTCAACGTGAGGGTCGGTCTTGGTGTTGTTCTGTGGGTTTTAATAGCTGCTTTGGGACCTGCGTCCACCATTATAGTGATCCTGCCCTGCGGGTCCTCAGAGCTCTCCTGTCCTCCCTGCCCTCCCCCGACCTTAGGGGACCCTGATTGTTTCGGTCTCCATAGTCCAGCCCTTTCCGGGGTATGAGCTGGAATCCCACAGCATGACGTCTTTCACTTGGGAATGTGCATGGAAGGTTCCTCCGTGTCTCTTCACGGCTCTTGACTCGCTCTCTTTTCACCCTGAATAATGTCCGATCGTCTGGATGGAGCGCGGTTTGTTCATCTGCCTCCCGAAGGAGTCTCGGTTGCTTCCAAGTTTTGACAATTACGAATAAACCATATGCACAATGAAGTAGCGTGCGGCCATCAGAAAGGACGGACACCCAGCGTTTGCACCGACACAGACGGGACTGGAGGGGACGATGCTGAGTGACATAAGTCAAGCAGAGAAAGTCAGTTATCACATGGTTTCACCTACTTGTGGATCTTAAGGAATAGCACGGGCGACATTAGAAGGAGCAGAAACGTGAATTGGAGGAAATTTGAAGTGGGGAAGATGAACCATGAGAGACTGGACTCCGGGGAGCAAACTGGGGGTTTCAGAGGGGAGGGGGCGGGGGGATGGGTCCGCCCGGTGGTGGGTATTCAGGAGGGCACGGATTGCAGGGAGCTCTGGCTGTTACACGCAAACAGCGAATCTCAGAACACGCCGTCACACAGTAATGACGGACGGTGACTAACGAACGCAGTAGTAGTAAGGCAGCTGCTCTAGGCACCCACGTGCAGGCGCCTGTGTGCGAGTCTGTTTGCAGCTCCTGTGAGTAAACACCAAGGAGGCTGCTGCTGGGACCCCCACACAAGCGTGTCTGCGTTTGTCAGGAGCTCCGGTCTGGGCTCCATCCCCAGCAGCGACGTGTGACCGTCCCTGCTTCTCCGTGTCCCCAGCAGCACTTGCGCTGGGTTTGGGCCATTCCGACCGGTGTGTGCTTGTGCTGGGGGGCCGCCACCGGCATACTGACCCGAGAGTGCGCAGGTTCTGAGCTGCTGCGGGAGGGCACCGGCCGCCAGCATGGGGGAGGCAGCTGCTTCCTTCGGCATCTGAGCCTCAACTTTGGGACATGAACCCACGGGGTCATTTTGATTGAAGATGCCGTGTCAGTACCCCCACCCCAAGGGAGCTCAGTCACCAGAGCTCTTACTACGCACAGATCCAGGATGGGGGTGCGGTGTGGGAGGGAGGGCGGTCGACCGCCCCAGCTCACCAGTGGCAGGAGACGGAGCGTGGGCTAGCGGGCACCTCCCATCTGCAAGGTGGCTGCGGGGAGATCACTCATCTTTGGGGCTCAGCTCCAAGTGGTTACTTGAAAAAGGTCCAGGCAAAGCAGAGCAGGAACTCGGTCTTACCAAAGCACCCTGACCCTGGCTGCGGGACCCTGTCACAGTAAGACGCACGGACTGCAGCTCAGAAAAACTGCTGCTTTTCTCATCCCGGTAGTGCAGTCTCCTTACATTTGCGTTTTGCTGATGACGCGCGCTGCGAGCTGGCCCGCTGTGCACCTTTGTTGGTGACACATCTGTTCAGATCAGGAGCCCATTTTTACTTGTACATTTTGCATGATTTGTGTTTTGTGTACGTGCAAGTCCTTTGTCAGCTGTGTCCTCTGCAAACATCCCCCCTTCCCCGCTGCTAGTTTGCTTGACCATGTCTTCACGCACAGCAGTTTTTAACTGCAGCAAAGTCCCACTTGTCAAGATTTTCTTCTACGGATCCCACTTTCAAACATTCCCCCCGCCCAAGTCTCAGAGCATCGCATTCCACTTGTGGATTCACCCGTGGATGTGTTCTTGTGGAAACTGTGCGGTCCGCGTCCCGCTTTGTTCTCTGCATGGGGACATCTAGTCGCTGCAGGACCATCCGCTGGAAGACCGTCCTCCCCCTGGAACTCGTCTTGGCCTCTCTGTCCGAGCTATTCGTGTGAGTGACTCAACTTCTGACTCAACAAGATGGCACGATGAAATGGGTATTTTGCTCGAGAGGTTTTGGAAGTTCCAAACCTTTTGGCTCCTGAATATTCAAAGGACAGAGGAAACGGGCAGGACCCTGAACCACCCTCAGTCCACCATGGTCACGAGCGCCCCTGGCATGGACCTATCACACCCTGTAGCTCGCTCCCTCGTCCAGGGGCCTGCATGTGCCCACAGGGTCACAGACCCCTCCGAGTTCCGGATGAACTCTGCACCGTCACGGTCAGACTCCTGCTTTTCCTGAAGAAGATTTGACTGTTTTTCCTTTTTCTTCATAGTTATCTACTCAGACTCTTTCTTCAGTATTCGCTGGTTTGTGATTTGTGTTTTCTTTGCTTTATAGTTGAATTCCTCAAGAGTTCTGGACATTTATACATAAGTAATATTATTAGCTTGTAACTGTAAAATTTTCACCATCCTTTGGTTGTGTTTTCTTTTTCATTATTAATTTTTGGTAACTTTAGGATTGGAGGTGTCATATTCTTCTCTGTATTTGACTTCTAGTAAGAGTTCGTGTGTTTTTTGTCTAAAATATTGTTCTTGGATTTATTCACCAATCCTAGTCTTTTATAGTTTATTAATGATATTTTTACTTCTTATTTCTGTTCCTTCCCTCGAGTTCTGACACCTTAATTTGAACTCTGAGTTTTGTCCGCTCGTTTCTTAAGTAACAGTGAACATTGCTACCCACACCTACCATGCTGCGAGCTTTGGTTACCTCCCACCGTTCAAATTAAAGCTTTCATATCGTCATCTGCTGAGTACTTTGAAATCATAGTTTTGATTTTTTTCTTTAACTTAAGAGTCATTGAAGAATGTATTTTTCAGTACCCAACTGATTGGATGTTTATCTTCTGCAGTTACTAATTTTTAATTTTATTAGATCACTTACATAAGTTTGAGCATTTGGACCTCGTGAAGGTCTCCTCTGAGGCCCAACACCTGATCATTGTATTCTTGTTTCTTCACCGTGGAGTCTGATCAGTTGCGACTGAGCTGTGTTCGTGTGTCTCCCACATGGGCTGGGGAGACCAGGGTCAAGTCCATCTGCCGCTTATTAGTTGTGTGACTTCAGGGAAGGTACTTCTGCCCTGAAGTAAGCTCAGTCTTCCTCACTCATGTGCGTGTCTTCTGGGGCACTTCATGTAAGGCAGTGAACGTGCTGGTCACCGTCCTCAGAATGAGGGCAGCCTTGCACATTGACTGCCATGGGGTTTTCCGTCTCTCAGACCATGGGAGGCACGTTGGTTCTTCTTTAGTAATTTCAGCATTTTGTTTTATTTCTTGGCAGGTACACACTGTACCTTCCTTCTGGATTATTTTAAACATTAATTATCCAATTACCTTACTTATTTCACTTAAAAATAACTTTATAATTCTATATTGTCTTGATGTTAACATCATGGCGCTTCTTTTATTTCTGTTTATGTTTATCATATTTTCCCTACTCCTTAAATTGGTAATATCTCTGACCTGATTTGTTTTAGATGTGTTTCTTGTAGATAATACTTTTGACTTAAGTGAGAGAGTTTGTCCTGGGAGTAAAATTTAACCTGTTTACATTTGTTGTCATAACTACACGTGTTTTTAATTCATCATCTTGTTTCCTGCTCTGCACATTCTGTGTGTCCTTTCTGTTTCTTGTAGTGTCTGTCTTCAGCCGTGTAGATCATGGAACATGTACTCACTCTTGTAAGCCCTTCAGACGTTGCAAGTGTAGTTTGGATCCATGTGTTCTAACTGCGAACTTCAAGAGGAAAGGAATTCTGTCATCTTAGACGGTACTTGAGGATATCTGCCTCCTCCACACTTTGTAATGTGGAGGTCTAGGTCAGCCTCATGTTTGCCATGATCAAAGGGTGTCTTTACCAGAGTCTATGCTAACAGGTTTGGGGAGAGGTCTAATGAAACTCAGAACCTAACACTACCACAGTGCATTTGCAAACAAGACTCTTTGGGGGGCAGGTCCCAGACCTTGTGCCTGAAGAGTGTCAGAAAACATGTTGATGAGGGGATGTGGCTCTTTATCCCGGTACCTTTTAATAATAATAATAATAAAACCTTCATCAGATCTCACTGAGATTTGCATTGGGAAAGCCAATTACATAGTGAAATTGGTGGAAAATCTTATTATGATGAGCACCTAGCCTCAGCTGTACCTGCTTACTTTAATGTCTAGAGATAAATGAGAAGGAGATAAATTTCCATTTTTGCAAAGCACCATGGTCCCTCCCGACCCCATCATTTTTATTGAACATAGAAGTTCGCCAGGACCCACGCACTGAAAATTGCTGAAGATAAACATTGTATTTTAAATTACTGAAGGCAACAGGCAGACTGGAAAAAATCATTTGAACAAATTGAAAACTGAAATGTTGATATCAGATATTAAATTAATGTAAGTGAGATTGAAAAAATATCTAATTAAAATAATTTGAAAAATGACTTGGAAATTGAAGCTGACATTAGCTTTTACCAGCCTGTCATTATTATTACCATGTGGCTAAGCTGTATTTTCACAGAAGCCCTGCCTGCTCCCGGGAGACTTTGCAAGAGACCGACAGAGGAAAGTCTCATTTATTTATTCCGTTATGGCTGGAACACAAGGGCTAAGGGAGCTTTCTTGGGGACCCGAGGCGTGGGGTTGGACAAATCGACCTTCCAGTTTCTAGGGAGAAAATGTATTCCAGACCCTCTGCTCCAGTGGGGACATTTGGGGCTGGAAAGTGTTCGGTGCCTTCAGTCTATATGGAGCATTAAAAGGAAAAGAAAACCCCAACTTTGGAATGGCAAAGAGAAGGAGACTGAAACGTCCTTGCTATGGTGGCCCCCAGCAGGTGGACAGATAGGTGGTCACGGGTCCTGGGCCGGGTCAGCTCGGGGACATGGGACGTGCAGGCAGGTGGACAGACGTGTGGTTGTGGCTCCTCAGCTGGGCCCCTCGCGGACGTGGGACATGTGGGTAGGTGGACAGCTGTGGTCGTGGTTCCTGGGCTGGGTCAGCTCAGGGATGTGGGATGAGTGTGCCCGGGAGCAGTGCGGCCAGCCGGCCAAACGTCTGTCCCACGATACCCTCGCACCTCCTGAACGCAGGTGTGGCAGCACTGGTGACTTCCTTTCCTGCTGCTCCAACGTCTGCTTCCAGAGCCGTCCTCATATCTCTGTTTCATGAATTAAAGATCATTATGGGAGAGGCGTGTCACATGGAGCTGCGTGCTCGTTCATGACCCACGGTAGAGCGAGGCAGGAAGGGGCCTCGAGCTCAAGTCCGGGATTGGCTTCCTGCAGCCAGGTCGCGAACGTGACAGCCCCGGGCAGAGCCCACCCCTTGGAGGAGGTGAGCCTGCTTGTGTGAGATGTGCACACTCCAGGGTGTGGGCTCCAGACCCAACAGCGTGCCTGGGAGTGTCGGAGACAGACGGGGTGCAAGGGAAGTGCAGACGGCGGGCGGGGACAGACCCACGTCCCCGTTCACGGCCCTCTGCAGACAGGGTGTTGTTATTCCCTTTTCCTGTTCACGGTCCAAGCAAGAGCTCCTACACAAATCACAAAGAACTTTGGTCTGACAGTTTCATACACATGTATTTACAGTTATCTTGAGTGTAATTTAAAACTGCCAGATTATCTAATGTTTTACACACTTCCTAGTTAGTTTCCCACAAGGTTTTGCTCAAACCTGCATTAAAGTAGTTATTGTTCCCTAAGCAGATGGTTGAGGATGGGGGGCCGTCAGGCAGTTGCTGGGGTGTCCCTGTTTCCATCCATGCATTGGAAGAACAGATATGGGGCTGACTCCGAATCAGAAAACACCCCAGAATGCTGACCGTGAAGACATAGGTGCCATTTTAATCATGTCAGGTGCCCGGCAACACTGAGATTCTTGGAGATCCTAAACCAAGTGAACGATACCACCTTCTGCCGGAACCAGCTCAGAATAGTTAGGAAGCCACAGCGACCCCGCCTGCCCTCTGTCTGACTGGGAGGGTGCGAGGTTGCAGTGCTCACCGGGTCCGACCCCCGGCGTAGTCTGGGGGAAGCTCAAGCTTTTGTTTCAAGTGGCCTCGAGTCGGCTCCCAGGTTCCCAGGAGAAGAACATGCAAGTACTCCCACAGTTAAAATACCAAGAAGTAGGAGTCCATGAGAAGAGATTTTGGAACGTGCCAGGAAACAAGATACTATCAGCAAAGTAAACTGAAAGAATGAACAAAATTGAATGTCAGATGGTGTGACTAGTAGACGCAGAACATAAACTGAATGTGTTTCCGTCATTTAAAGAAATATAAGAGGGAGATACAAGGAGTCCTAAAAATAACCAAAAAATGTTTTATGTTTTTTGTTTTTTAAGATTTTATTCATTTGGCAGAGAGAGGCACAGTGAGAGAGGGAACACAGCAGGGGGAGCGGGAGAAGGAGAAGCAGGCTTCCTGCCGAGCAGGGAGCCTGATGCGGGGGCTCGATCCCAGGACCCGGGGACCATGACCTGAGCCAAAGGTAGAGGCCTAATGACTGAGCCACCCAGGCACTTCCAGAAAAAACGTTTTTAAAACAATAGAATTTTTTAAAAAATGAATGACATAATAGAAATTCTAAACTCTGGAGGTGAGTTTAGTGACAAGTTAGGTAACGTTGAAGAAGGAACCAGAACCAATAAATGGAACCGAGAAATTATGGAAATGCAGCTGAGAGAGAAAGAAAAGGAAAATCCAGAAAGGTAAGTGAACATTTAATGTGAATTCCAGACGGGGAGGGGAGTCGGCGGAGGCCGTATTTGAGGAACGTCAGTGCTGATGGAAGACGCCCATCCCCAGATTCAAGAAGTCTGTGGGAGTGAAAAGCCTTCGGCCTCTAGAGCCATAACAGTGAAACCGCAGGAGAGCAAAGAAGGACCCTCCCAGCCGCCGAGCAGCAGAGACGGCGTCCGGACAGAGGGGCTGCTTCTGGAGAGCACGTCCTCGCGCTGCTGAGGCAGAAAACGCTGTTGGCCCAGAGCTGTGCCAGGAGAGACTGTCTTCCAGCAATGACGGCTAAAAAGAAGAAAGAAAAGAGGAAGGGAAAGAATCACTGAATAAAGATGCTTCCAAAACAGTGAGAACTTGTCCCCAGCAGATCCTCATTTAATTTTAAAAGATTTACCACAGACAAAAGGAAGTAATCCCGTATGGAAGACCTGAGATGCGGAAGGAATGAGGTGCGGAGAAGACAGGAAATGAGGGCCTCCAACTAAATGCAGTAAGTGGTGGAGGATAACAGTATCCCGCCAGGCTACAGACCGGACAGACTGAAACAGCCAGTCAAAAACAGTATTTTCACAGAGGTGACCACGACTGGGTGACCGTATTCCAAGGTGAGAGTTCCTGTAATTTTGGGAAGAAAGCACAGAGCTTTATTAATTAATGGGACTTTGTGGGCGTGAATAGTAAAGTCTCTGGGAGCCACTAAGAATGAGAAATCCAGGATATAACTTCCAGGCATGAAGACATCATAGGATGCTAGAAATAAATTCATATTGGTCAAAAGTCACAGGAGCTATAAGTGAATTAAAGTTCCAATTAAAACTGGAGATGTGTAGACAGGCAAACAGACAAGTAAATAAGTTTACAAAAGATGGAGATAAAAGGACTAGATGTATTTGTAAGGTACATTTGTATATATTGCTAAGAAAAAGCAAATATTAACCAAAAACTATTGCTCTACTCTACTGAATGCAGATAAAACAGACTTTAAGAAGAAAGGAGGGTCGCTATGTTAGGACAGGATTTTTGAAAATCACAAACCCATGCCCTGAGAAAATAGCCTAAATGTATCTGAACGAAACTGGGTAGAACTACAAGGAGAAATAGTCAAACTCACACAGTAACTGAGAAATCAAGCCAAAAAGCCAGACAGGTCCTGAAGATCTCAGCCACATGGCAGGGAGCGCGGAGCCGGGAGCAGGTGGAGAGCGGTGTTCCCGGCGAGTGGGGCTCCGGTGCCCCTTCACGCACACAGAACATCTGTGAGAATCAGCGTCCCACAAACCACACTCTCGGCAACACCATCACTGACAGAAATGACTAAAAGAAGAACCTCACTCATGAGTCTGGGAAATTCTTAATTTCTTCTAAAAAGCAGTCAATGGGTCCAAGATAAACTCAGAATGGAACTCCACAGTCACGGGATATCGGACGGTAAGTCTGTACCTGCGATTTTCCCTGAGACAGGATAGTTAGGAGACATTTATTGCCTTGACTGTTCGTCTTAGAAAAGAAACAAGACGTGAAGATAATTAAGTAAGTGTTAAATTCAAGAATTCGGAAGAAGAACAAACCCAAACACAGTAGAAGGCAGGACAAACCCACACATACGCGCAGACACAAACAGCAAACCCAACAGACCAAGGGGGAAGCAAAGCAAAAGTTTTCCTCTTGGAAAAAACAGAGTTGGAAACTGTGTGTCACCAACGATCGGGATAGAAGTGAGAAGAGACCGAAATAATGCTGGGAATGAGGGAGGCGTGTCCTCGTAACAGTACCGAGGGTGTCGCGAGCAGTGTTGGGATGGTACGTTTAGGAAGTTAGAGCACAGGGCCGGTGTGGAACCTGGAAAACCACAGCGGTCCGAGGACGGAGGAAGAAATGGAACTAGCAGTTGAACGTCTTCCTGCAAAGAGCGTGCCGGCCCGCACACCGTGCAGAAGCCGCTGGCCACACCCAAGCTAACCCAGCACCACGCGGTCGTCCACGCGGTCGTCCACGCGCTCCACGCCCCAGGCGGCAGCCCAGCACCCGAGCCCCAGGAAGATACTGCCGGGAAGAGAAGTTAGAGACCGACTTCCCACAGGAGCACAGACGCACAAGCTGAGCCAAATGCAAGGGACGAAATCTAGCACTTTGTTTTTAAAATACATCCTGAACAATTCAAGTTCTGTCCTTAGAGAGTTAATGTAACTGAGCACATTAGTAATTTAAGAAGAACAATCAGTTTTCTTGATAGATTTTGATTTAAAAAATGTAACATTTGTTCATAATAAAATTGCTTAAAAGTAGGGCAGGGTCATTAACTTGATTAAAAAAACAACCACCACCACCTACAGAAATGTCTTCCTTCACAGTGAAACACTGAAAATACTCCTTTTCGTGGTGGACATACACCGAGGAGGCCGTGGGAGGGCCCGGCCGCCGTGTGGGAGAGAAAAAGGAAGAGGTTTCATTGGAAAGGGAAAAAAGCTCATAACCGTTTACAGGCAGCTCCATTATTTATTCGACACACAACGGAAAATCCAGATAAATTGCTAGTATTCGACAAGAGGCTGCTACGTGTGAGATCATGGAAAAGTTAATTGTGTTTCTATACTTTAAAAAAAAGCTTAGAAAATGCAGTTTTTAAAAAATGATCATCATTTACCATTTTAAATAATAAGGTGCCAGGAATCAATATTTATTTAAATGAATGAGACTTTTGTGAAGAAAATTATAAAACGGTCAGAAGATGTGAAGGAAGATGGAAGTCCGTGGTGAGGTTCACGACGTCAGGGGGTGAGAAGGATGATGACTCTCCCAAACCCGCAGATTCAACAAAATTTTCACAAAAATCCCAGCAGATTTTTTTTTTAAATTTTTATATTGATTTGGCAATTTGATGAGCTGATTTTAGTGTCCTTGCTAGGAGGTGCGGAGAGCGAGAGCGGCCAGGCGCCCGCGGAAGGAGCGAGGGTCTGCCTCCCTCTGAGGTTGCAGAGGCCCCGGGGGACAGCGGGTGGTGGGTGCCTGGGGGACGGGGACACAGGACCCAAGGGGGGACCCACCTTCCTGAGGATCTGATGGGGTTGGCCTTGCAAATCAGAGGGAAGGGTGGTCTTTTCAGCAAATTATCCTGGGAAGACTGGGTGTTCAGTCAGGGAAAAACTTTCCTCACATACAAAATCCGTTCCTGGGCTGACGTGGGAAAGAAAATGTAAATCTCTTAGAAGAACGTAGAGAATGACAACTTTATGATCTCAGAATAGAGGAGAGTTTTTAAATAAGGTACCCAAAGTGCACACCTTAAAGAAAATGATAGATTAGAGTGTACCAGAACTAGGATATTTATGGGGGTGCCTGGGTGGCTCAGTCAGTTGGGCGTCTGCCCTCGGCTCAGGTCGTGATCCCAGGGTCCTGGGGTTGAGCCCCACATGGGGCTTCCTGCTCAGCGGGGAGCCTGCTTCTCTCTGCCTCTGTCGCTCCCCCAGCTCTGCTCTCTTTCTCTCTCAAATAAATAAGTAAAACCTTCAAAGAAACTATTGGGGAATTTATAAAGCCAAACCACAAACCGAGATAAATAGAGAGAACCTATGCAACTGACAAAGTGTTAGCATGTGGGATATTTAAAGAAATCCCGCGAAATGATAAGGAAAAGTCAAACAATCGAACAGAAAAATGGGCAGAAAGTACAAACACGAATTTTGTGTGGGAGGAAGCATGAATGGTGCGTGACACCCAGGAAGACACTGACCAGAGGTCAAAGGAAAGCACCGTGAGGCAGGCGCTGACCCCCAGGCTGCTGGCATGAGTCTGGCACACGGAGGGTGTCTGGAGCCACGCAGACCCTTCAGCCTGAGCAAAGGAGTGGGAATGGGTGCCGTCACCGTGGGACGTCTGCGTTCCAGCGACTCCACCGAGAAGCGTCTGGCGTGTGCTGGAGACGTGGGCGAGAATGCTCCCGGTGGCCCCAGGTGGGAGCTGGTGTGAAAAGAGGAAGGAACCACGGGGTTGTCCATTGGATCGGGAGCTTCAGGGGACATAGATGATGGTGTTCCGGACGCCCGCAGTGAAGCCCCGGAGCCGGGAGAACACACAGACCACATTGCGAAACCTCCCGGGACCCGGGACCGACAGCAACCAAAGCCGGTCGGAGAGAACCGACGTGTTGTTACCGCCCTTGTGGCATCCAAACCCAGCAAAAGTGGGCGACAGACACGTACGGAAAAGTCTCTAGAAAAGGAAGCTCCGAACCCAGAATTCCAGGGAGGGAGGTCTGATGGGCAAGATGGTCAGGGGGTGCGAAGGCTGCACTGGACTCTCGGGCTCCGGTTCTCCCCCAGGACGTCGGTGTCATGGGCCCCAGAGCCAACGTGTGTTTTATAAGTATTCATTGGTCTCTAATGTTTAATTAAGCATAAATAGAAAACATTGATATTTTTGAATTACAAATCAACAAGTAACATTTCCAGCTATCAAGAGAAGGTCATCAAGGGTCGACTGCGAGATCCGCGGCAGGGTCCGGGGCGTGTTCAGCCAAACAGTGTCTGCTGCGCGTGTGCAAGCGAAGGTGCACCTCCTTTCTCTGCGGAGGCACGTCTGGGCAAGGCTTGGGCTGTTTGTGCGGAAACGAGCGTCGCCACGCGGCTCCCGCTGTCTGTGGTGGCCTGTGTTCACGCGGGAGGGGGCGTAGTGGAAGAGTTGGCTCGGGTGCAGGGCTGTCTGGGGCCGGGCGTCGGCCTCGGGCTGTCTGGGGTCGGGCGTCGGCCTCGGGCACAGTGACACAGACCCTGGCTGCCCCTTTCCTTTTCCTGAAACAGGCGACTCCCAGCTCCCTTTGCTCAGCACCTCTGGACACCAGGGAGGCCGACAGAGGGCCCGTTTCCAGCCAAGGACAGGACAGGTAGTGCACACTCCCCTTCTGTTTTCCCCTTAGAATTAAGCCTCAAGCGGTTTCTCTGCCGTAGGTAACTGCCAGGACAGCAGTTCTGTTCCACGGTCATTTTAGCTCTGCCTGACGGTTAGCAAAAACAAATACCCAAATATTGTGGCAACACGTGATATTCAGATGACTTGACTCAAAACAGTTACCATCCAAGCATCTTCCCGTGTTTCACGTTATGGCCATTCCAGACTCGTGTGCTACCTGCCCGGCCATCGAGGGTCAAAGCGAGTGTCCACGCCCACCAGCGTCCAGGAGCTCTGGACAGTTAACATGCTCATTCGCTCTGACACCACCAGCCCAGTTCTGTGTGGCCGCGAGGAAGACGGGAGGGTGGCGGTCTAGTGGCGCACAAGGAAGCATCCGCCTCTGGATTCAGGCTTGAGCCAGCGCTCACGGGACGGCAGGCCTCGCCCGTCAGAGATCTCCAGGAGGGCATCTCGGGGCCCTTCTTGGATTGACGCTTTGGTTACAAAACTAGCGCGGGCCAGTTTCAGCGATACGGCAGTGACGTTCGATCGCGGCCACGGGGCACCAGCACCAGGGACGGCCCTCACTGATTCAGGTCAGCAGTCCCGTGAGCGTTGGCAGGTCTTCCCCGGTGTCCTCCTATGTGCCCGTGCTGTCCTGGGTACCGGAGCTATCCTGCCATGGCTACATCCCAGTGGGTGAGGCAGGAAGAAGGGCTAAGTGAGCAGTCTAGGCGAGGCCGCTGCTCTTACTGGACAGACCAAAACCCACCCATGAGGATGGTGAGTCCTGCAAGGCCTGGGCCCCCAGAGCAAGCAGCTCTTCAAAGGCCTAAAGCAGGCTCATACCCCAGGGGTGTTCAAGGACAGAAGGAGCCACAGTTGCCTGGGGTCAGATTGGGAAAGCTTTGCACCTGCCACATGGACCCTGTGTTGTTGGGACCCTGAGGTAGGGCTTTGCAGAGAGGAGAGACGGAATGACCTGCCTCCCCGTCCAGGCACCATGAGTCTTCTGTGCTGGCCGTCGAGGGACGGATGCTGGAGGGCCCCAAGGCATCACCACACGGAGGCCCTACGCCAGGGTTCTAGTATTTAAATGTCTGCCTCAAGTTAATGAGCCGGTAAAAAATCTGATCTTTGTGCTTTGAATACATATATTCATAATGAAAAAGTTTGTTTAAATATGCATAGAGCTATGCTTTTACTTCTGAAAGTCAGCCAGGTAATACAAGACGGCTGCACGGAATTCTCGTCATGCATGTTTGGGGTTTCTTGTTGCACTGGCGGAGTTTGGTGAGTGATGACAACATGTGATTCTTGATTATCGCACATTTATTTACAAATGTCTTTGCTCCCCTTTTTTTAGAAAATCGCTAATCATATTGTTTAATAAGATTTCATAAAATCTGTGCGTTTAGACGGAAATGATCCAAGTGTAAGAACACAGAGTATAAAATGAGAGGGTGTTTTTATGAAAAATACAAAGCACATAGGAAACCAAACATTACGTATGTATCTTTAAAAAGGATATTTTTCTTTAGCAACACCCAATGATTAAAGGTATACGTAGTAATAGATAACGAAGCTTCAAATCGGAAATATTCGGAAGGAGGAGTTTGTAACTCTGTGTTTTGAAAACGTAATCCAGTAGTCATCGTCGTCGTGAAGATAAACTCCCTCTGGCTTCAGGGGAGACGCCGTGCAGTGTGACTCGTGGGGTTCCATGGAGACGGCAGTGGGCCTAGTGCCCCCCAACCCAGGGCGTCTTGTTTGTGAAGGAGAAGGACCCTCTTCTCGAGGATGGGGCTTGCTGTAGAGTGCATCCGAGAGCGCGAGGACGTTCTCGCAGGGGCGAGGCCCAGCCTCCCGCCTGCTGCTCAGGTCGGAGTGGCGAGGATGCCCAGTGAGCCACGGACGCGCGATTAGCACAAAGAAGCCTTTCAAGGCCCAGTGTCAGGACACGGCCTGTCTGCAGAGCCTGGTGAGCAGGACGGGCTCTCGAGAGAGGGTCCTTTCACGCCCACAAGAAGGTTTGCAGCCGTAAGACCAGGGCCTGGCGTCCACCCACGGAGCCCTGCAGGGCCTGTACCCGCTCCTCCCTCCACGGCCCGTCGTGACACCTGCCCTCCCCCAACCCCATGGCCCCCTGGCCGTGCGCTCAGGCCCCTTCCCCCCACCATGGTGACCGTGACCGGTTTGCACATGGCTACCTGTGGGAGCCATGGCCCACCTCCCCATATTGACGGGGTTCCTCGGACCACCTGTCAGCCTCCGGCCGGGGCTCCCAACCCATCACGGGAAGCCGCAGCTCCGTCGCTCTGAGAGTCTTACGCTCCTAGGGGTAAGGGGGTCACCGTGAGTGCCCCCTGCAGGGACGTCCTCACCAACTGGCCCCTCCCCATGGTGCGCGCTGTCCCCAGCCTGTCGGCGACACCCCCAGTACCAGACGCCACCAGGCACACAGCACGTTGAAGGCTCTGAGAAGGCCAGCAGGTGTGTGTACGTGTGTTTGCCTGTGTTCAGCTCTGTCTCCTACTTTCTCCCCAAATACCTGCTACCGCGTGGAGAGTGGCTTATAGAAACGGGCCCTCGGTGGCACCCTGCGGCAGGAGAGGGGTCAGGCCCACGGCTGCTGCCCCAGCCTCTGGCTGCTTCTTAGAAAAGGCCTGTGTGAGGAAAGAATGAACAAGCAGGGACAGTTCCCATTTCTTTCTAATTCCTGCCTAAGATGATGCTCTCCCCTCAGCAGTCCGGGCACGGTGTCATTTCTAGGGCGGGACTGGGTGGCTCAGGGGCCCCTGACCCCGTAACACTTCTCTGCCCCCACCAAGGAAAGGAGGGCGTGGACAAGGCAGCAGGGCCAGGGGCCATGGCACCTGCTGCACGGGACAGACCCGCTCCCCTCCCACCCTGGTATGGGCTCCAGCCGGGCGGGTTCCAAGCAGGGAGTCACCCCAAAGGAAAGTGCACAGCGACTGCCCACCTGTGCTGCTTTTGGGGGCTGACCCAGGTGAAGGGGCCCAGTAGGCCCACTCTGAGGTCCCCGAATGACCTGGAGGGTTCTCTCCCTCTCACGGACGCCCCCCTGGGTATAACTGTGTAGCAGAGTGTGGGTGAGGTGCAGATCTGAGCCCCAGGAATAGTGGTTCCAGCTCTGCCAGCAGCCGGGCTCCTCCCACAGGGCAGCGGGGCTCCCCAAACGGGGGGCGGCATCCCCACCCCCCTCGCCTGCCCCTGTTCCCCGTTCCCTCCCCGTGTTCCTGCTAATGGAGCTCTGCCACTCGCTGTCGGGCCCCCATTTAGATCACAGAAGGGACTGTGCACACCCTTCCAGTTAAAGTGACAGGGCCAGAGAGAGAGGCAAATTCACCCCACAGAAGCCTCATGCTTAATTACAGGGAATCCTGCATAAACTATCCAGTGCCAGGAATTATTCTGATAAATGAAAACACTAATTAAATAGGCTATTGTAGAATTTTGGGAACATTGTAAGGTTCTGCTTCTCCAGGTCATTTGCATATCCTCATCTAATGAATTTAATTTTAAAGGACTTCTTTTTTGTGTTTGGAAACCCTTTTTGTCTCCAGTGAAGATAAAAATGGGCTTTATACACCGTTCTCAGTGTTATTAAAGCGGCTTCTCCCAGGGTCTCTGCCTCCCGGCCCCACCAGCTCTGCGTCCGCACTGGTCCGTCGAAATATCCCACAGCTGACATTTGACAGAGCACCTGGCAGGAGCAAAGCTTTTCTTTTTCTTTAAAATGCTTTTTAGCCAAAGCCTGGAAAACATGGCAGCGTCGGCGCGGCATTCCCAGGAGGTGACCTCCACGCAGACAGTGGTGTGGCATGAACGGCGTGGCGGCCAGACAGACGGCCCGCGGGCCTGGGGGCAGCCGTATGGGGGGCCGGGCGAGGCCGGGGATCTTCCTGGTGCCGTCTGCCCCGTGGAGGGGATTCAGAAAGGAAGTGTACGTGGCCGGGGCCCCCTGGAGCAGATCCTGGTAGAACGTGCGCGCCCCAGGATGGCGTGGAGAAGGGTCCAGGGGCCCGAAGACTGGCTTTGCCCTCACGCCGGCCCACGTGAGCAAAACAAAGCAAGGAAGGGCTGTCCCCATGCGAACTCACATGGGGCTGCGCAGGGCTCAGTTTCTCCATCATTTCCACCAGTAACGACAACAAAACAGAGAGGACGTGACCCCAAGCCTGAGAAAGGACAGAAGAGCACAGGCCACAGGCGCCACGGCCTCAGCTGCCACAGGGGCTGCGGACGGGGCAGGAAACCCCCCACGAGGCTCCTCGAAGAGCTGCAGGTAGGGCTTCCGGGACGCAGCGCTTCCGCAGGTCTCCGGCGAGTTCTCACGGGCAGGACACACGGCTCCGGGCTCTCTCCGAAGCACCGTGGCCCACGGTGGCATTGAGGGGGACCCTGGAGCTGGGGCGGCGTCAACAAGACCCCGGCCGCTCACGTGGAAAACGAGGAAATGTGGACAGAGGAGCATCTGGGGGCAGAGTCCCGTCTTCTTGAACGAGGGCAGTGGGTGCAGGTCGTGAGTGTTGGCACCACTCTGAAGCATGGGTCCAACCACAGACTGTGCCTCCGTCCGTCCTCATTGCGTGTGCACAGCCCTGCGCGTGGAAGACGGTCGGAGGCCTGCGTATGGGGGTGGCTGATAGCCTGCCTCTGGCTGAAGGAGCTGGAGAGCGAAGGGACGGGCCGGATGTCGCGAGTGAATTCACACAGGACAGACATGACATCCTGAGGTGACAGCGGCGGGCCGCCTGCCTCTCTGGCCCATCACGAGTACACGGCTGCTGAGGCACGCTCAGGGACCTCCCAGACTTTCCCGAGGTCCCCCTGTCACCGTGATCCCACTGGGCCACACCAGGAGCAGCGTGGGCACGTCCAGAGCCCCTCTCGGTGGACCTGGGGCACGCGGGGCTGCATCCTGCCTCGTGGGAGGTCCCCAACAGTGTGTCCGCCCACCAGGGCTGCCCCGCTCGCCGACCACCACACACCTAGCACGCCGCCCAGTCGCACGCAGAGAGCACGGGGAGGACAGACAGACGATTTGGAGGATAGACGCTAATCCTCTCTTCGACGACTCTTCAATCTGGCTAATCCTGAGAACGAGCTGGGGATGGGGGACGGAAGCAGGTTTTTAGGAAATGCGGACTTTTGGGTCCACCTGTGCGTTTTCTGATTTGAAGCTCCAGAGAGACCAGGAAGCAGCGGTTTTCCCTCCGCTAAGGGACATCGAGTCGCACTGGGAGGCACTGTGGGCAGAGCAGAGGACCCAAGGGAAGCAGCAGAGGGTGGACGTTGTGCGGAGAGGACGGGGCATCCGCGTGGCTCGCAGAGCAAACGAGGCTCAGACCAGGGGTTCGAGGACACGGTGGCACCGATGAGGAAGCCAGACCCTGACCCGGTCACCAGCACTTTGCTCGTGTTCGCCCTGAAGCCAGCGGAAGCCGTGCCAGTCCACACAGCGTGACGGTTCCTGGGCAGGTGGTGAGCCCACACAGCGCGGCCGGAAGACGAGCATGACGCCGGGGGGTGGCCCCGGGAAGGGCTCCGTGCCTCTTCCGCCAGCTGGGTCAGCCGTGTGTTTCCGGCGCGGGGAAAGGGCCTGCCCGAGGGCCTGGGGCTCCGAGGTGCCTGGGCCTGTAGGACGGGTCAGCTTGGCTGCGCATGTCCGCCAGAGACACAAGGGAGGGCTTCTGCTCTGTGGGAGGGTCCGGCCTTCCCCTGCAGACCGGGGAGTGAGCAGGCGTTTGGGCAGAGAACGCCAGCATTCGGCCTCCGGCTCGTGCGGGGGACACGGGCCTGCGGGTCCATCCCTGGCCATCTGCCTCGTGCAGGTCGCTCCGTTGGCACCAACCAGGATGGTTTCCTTAAGGAGGGTCCCGGCAACATCCTCACTGCAGGGCGGCTGGAGAGCCCTGGGCTCCTGCCCCCACAGGAGGTTTGCAGACTCTGGGACTGTGCTGTCTGCGCCGCGGTGGCCGGGCTGTCTGGAGTGTCTGTCCTTGCTCGGGGCGGTAAACGTAGAACTTTCTAAACTCCACCTCCGTGTGCTTCCTGTCCCGCAGCCTATCGGAGAGTTCACTATTGTCCCCCCAAAGTAGCTCGCCATTCGGCAAGATGTTTCCTCTGTTCGCAGAAGGACATTGCAGTCGATCACGTTGTACTCTGTCCCTTGAAGACTGTCCTCCTCCAGTCAGTGTTTCTGTTTGGGCCACCGCCTCGCCCTGCCCTCCCCCTGCTCCCGCACGGCCCTGTGAGGCTCAGAACCAGATGGGGCCGTGCGGGCCTCCGCCTCCCAGTGTGGGGATAACCACCTGCCTGTAAAAGGAACGTGCGTTTGTCCGAGGGGAAACTTCCTACAGGACAATGGAAGGCCCCCAGGAGGGGCAGGCGGGCATAACAGCATCTCACCCCACCCCTGCACCGGAGAGAGCCCACCACCAGGTTAACGGGGTGGACGCGACAAGGGGAAGCGATCGATCTCTGGTTCGCGTCGGCATCAGCCCCGGTGGCCGGGCGCTCCTCACGCTCACGCTCTGCAGTCAAGTCTGTTTCTCCCGGTTTGTCATTTCCAAAATGACACGGGCTCTGTCCAAAAGACCATTTCTAAGGATTTGTGAGCCCAGACCAATGGCTTTGTGACGCAAGGTCTTCCCGACAAGGTTGGGGCCGGGGGCTTGCGGTGCTGGCCTCGGGATCCCGAGTGTTCACTTCCACCCGCTGATTGTTTCCAGGGCTCGCGCCTCCTTGTCTGGCGGGGCGGCTCGTCCTCCGCCCGCCTGCGTCATGGTAGGTCAGGAACAGGGAGGACAGGACGAGGACAGCCCCCAGCCAGGCGCGCCCTCCAGGGTCCCCTCGTGAGCTCGGGACGCCAGTTAGTGGAACGTGTTTCCCAGCGAGGACGCGTCGGGAGACCAGCAGAGCACTCGAAAGTGACCCTACGTCTGCAGAGACGTCTGCATGCGACGTCTCGTGTGGTTTTTGCGGCAGTTGTGTCGGGCTCCCGGGGTGACGGTCGTAGAGGAAGCCGAAGGCCGCGGGAAGGCCGGGCCCGTGCGTCGCCCCTGGCGGGCAGTGCGGGCTGGTGCTTGGGGCCCGGCACTGAGCCAGGCCGGCCGCGAGCTGACTCGACGGGGCGTCTCTCGGTGGAGGAGGCCGAGGGAGTCCGGAGAAGGGCCCGCTGACCCTGTGCTTCTCTTCCCCACAGTTGACGGTAAGGACGAGCTGGAACAGGCGTCTGGACTGAAGATCGTGCGGGCCGGGAGCGGGTCGGTGAGTACCGGGGCGGCTGCCTCCGAGGCGTGCGCGGCTGGCGGGGGCGGGGCAGGCCCGCGGACGGGCCACGGACACGACGCTGGTGTGCGTTGCCTCTGCAGTCGGAGTCCCGTGTGTCGCTGGGAACGGCCGTCCTGGTTCGGGAAACGCTGTCGTGCGGGGGACACGGGCTTCCCTCCCCAGAGGTGACGGAACTGCTGAGCGTGTGGCACGAGCCCCCCGGGGCGCCCTGTCCTTGGGGCCTCACAGGACGCCGTTTGGGTTGGCGTGCCGGGCACGCAGGGACGCTCGGTGGCACGACCTCGTGAGGTGACGGCTGTGCCCGCCCGCGGCTGTGTCGGTGTCGAGAGACGCACGTGACCAGGCCCTCCATGCGCCACTAAAGCTGGTGGTCACCCCCGGTGCCTGCGTGGCCCATCTTGGGGCAGTTTCGCAAACCGCAGGCAGACCAGCGCACGTGACTGCACGGTGGGGGTACGTGGCCGCGTGAGGCCATGCGGACCCCGATGCCCCGCGCTGTGGTCGAGTTTCAGTGTCACGGCCCTTGCCGTTCGCATGATTAGCTGGTGCGGGACAGCTTCCTCGTGAGTCCTCCTCGCTCCCAGAGGGACACCCTCCGCAGAGCCCCTCAGGGCCGAGCCGCTCTCTCGGGGACCCCCCGGCAGCCGGGAGGACTGGGACTTGAAGGAAGAGCGTGTCTAACTGCCTGTTCCCGCAAACCGGCTCCTGAGCCGCTCCAGCGGCCGACAGGCAGGAACAGCCTCGAGGGGAAAGCGGCCCAAGTCGTGCGCTCGTGTTCTGGGGACCAGCGGGCGGAGGGCAGGGGGCACTGGACGAAACCTGTCAGCAAAGTCTCGCCGGAACCGAGACCCTCTCCCTGCCTGCAGGCCATGGCCTGGAGCACGGAGCGCGCGTCCAGTGAGGACGTCCCGCTCTCAGCGCCCCCACAGACAACAGTGGTCTCGGCAGGGAGTGAGCGGGGGAGGCTGGAGACCCGCCGAAGCCTGGGGAAGGAACAGTGGCCGGTGGCAGGAAGGGCCCTGTAGGAATAGAGGGTTGGAATCATGATGGAAGGTTCTGGGTGTGCTGCCCGTCTTAGGAGCAGTGAAGGCGTGAAGCCTCTCGTTCCTTTCCCACCATATCCTTGTCGGGTGGGAACCCCTTTCGGTGCCCGTTGTTTCCCCAGGAGGTGACCAGGGAGAGCATCTGCACTGTGGCCAGCCAAGAAAGCTCCAGGGCCATGAGTCCTCTCTCCACGAGGGCCCATGGGCTTCGTGGAGGCCGGCTGTGCTGCCCCGGGGGGCGGGGGATTGCCATGTGGGCCAGACAGGCTCTGCTGTGGGGTTGGCCCACGGAGATCCCAGAGCTCCTCTTCCTGAGGGAAACACGGCCTCCAGCAGTTTCAGGAAAGAGGGGGCAGGCATGGACTGAGCCTACAGGCTGGCTGCTGGACGCGTGAGAGCAAACACGGTCGTCAGTGAAGCCAGTGCTGTAGCCCGTGTAGGAGGGGCTGCTCCAGCTCCGAGGGTCCTCGCCCCCCCTCCCCCTCCCCCCAGGCTCTTGGCCAAACCCCACTCCATTGGTCATCGGTCACCACCTCCCCTGGGCTGCTCACCTGTCTGATGGCTTCGCCTCCGTGACTTGCCCGTCTGTGAGGGAACCGAGGGCCTGGTCTTCCTGTCTGTCCTCCTGTCCGTCCTTGTGCTGCTGCTTCAGCCCCGGGAGGAGATGTCCTCCCCTCCCTGTATGTCACCTTCCGCGGTCTCCACCTCTCTGGGTCGCCTGGAAGACGGAGGGGCGTGGGCCCACTGGTGGTCCTCATAGCCGTCTGGGGCACCGTCCAGATGTCCACTCCCCGACGAGCCGCTCTCCCAGGTTCTGCGCCCCCCACCAGCGGTGCATGTGGTCCTCGTGTGGACACACGAGCCCACGCTGCGCCCGCCCCACACCCGGGCTGTGTGAGGACGCGGACTCTGAGAGCAGCCATAACAGCCCCCTCATGTCACGTCCTCATGTCTCTGTTGGTTTTGGAATCTGGAGATGACCCGTCCTTCCCTTTGGTCCTGGTGTTGTGTGCTACTGTGTGGGGCTGTGGGGCTGTGCTGTGTCCAGCGTCCATGTGCTACCGCGAGCGGCTCCCACCACGCGTCATCCTGCAGATCTGCGCTGGGCCCTCCGGTGCACCAGGCACTGTGTAAGGACCTGTCACAGCCAGGCCCGGGACAGGCAAACCTGCCTCGTGGAGCTCCCTTTTCCTTGGAAGCCGGGGTCCCCTGAGAGGCGAGGCTCACCGTCCCCTCTGAAGACAAAGCCTGCCGTCACCTCCACTGGGCTTTGTCTGAGGGAAGCAAACCAGCTCCGTCCCACGTGACGACTTCTCTCCTAGGTCTGGAGCGTCCCACGCCACTGTTCCCTCGTCCTCCCCTCTGTCCCAGCCCCCTGCCCTCCCTGCTCTGGGGCTTTTGAGCTCGTCCACCTTGAAGTCCGCTTCTCTCTTGAGCGACCATGTGCTCACCCCCACCTCTGTGGGCCTCCAGCAGAATCACCGCCTCTTCCATTCATTCCGCCGTCCTGTCCGTCTACACACAGGGGAACGCGCGTGTTGTCAGGAACCTCGGGCTTTAGTGCAAATGTCTGTCTGCTTCTGCACGCACCCCCTCCCCCGTTTCTGGGTCGCAGGCGTGTCTCCCTGGCTTTCCTGCCCTTGCTTGCTGACGGACCGCAAACTCACCACCGCAGACCACAGACGAGCACGCGGCACCTCCAGACAGTCATGTCCGAGGATGCTCACTTGCCTGGACCTGCCCAGGACACGTCCTTTAAAATTCTCCTCCTTCCTCCTTCCACACCCGCCACCCTTGGTCTGTGGTCCTGACGCGCACGGCCCGGGGCAGAGCCCTGTGCCCTCCTGCACCTGAACCACAGCCGGAGTGAGCGTGTGGGACTTCCCGGCGTGGAGGGCTCCCGTCCAGCCCTTGCTGCTTCCTGGCCCTTGTCCTCTGGCTCATTACTGTCAGCAAACACACTGGGTGTTTCCTGTGTTGCTGACACCGGATAGGACCTCTGACCCAGAGCCCTTCGCCGCCAAACCCACCAACCTCCATGCGCGTTTCCCGGCCCGGCTCCTCACCGCGCTCCCGTCAGCCCCGTCAGGACGCGGAGGTTCTGCGCCGGTGCCGTCTGACCCGTGGCTGCCGCAGCCAGAGCCCTTTTCTGCACTGAGGCTCCTTGTCCTCTGGCCGGCCCAGCCTGGTTTGTGGAATCCTGGTGGTGTGGAGGGCCCTGCTGTGACCCCAGGTCTCCAGCTGCCCCCTCACTGGGCACAATCTTCTCACTCACCCTGTACCGCCTCGTGAGGGATCATCCAGACCCTGGCTTTGTCCTTCTTTATAGGATGGTGACCCCGAACTTAGATCCCCAGACCGATGCGTTCACTGTGCCCTGCTCACCCCACATTTCTGCACTTGGACACCTGACTTCCCTGCCAGCCTGCCGCTGTCCCCAACCTCCCCGTCTTACTGACAGAAACTGTGTCCCTGCCGGCATCACGCCGTCTACGTGCTGGATTGGGCCAACACACAGGAATTTGACTCGCACTTGGGCAGTTTGTGAAGGTGACCATTCAGACGTGAAGGGATTGCCCTCTGCTCGTTCTGGATGTCCGTCCTTCTCACTCATGGGTGGGGGTCTGCCCCGGCGGGGGAGCTCTGGCGACCCAGGGGGTGGGGAGGGGGTCATGGGTTCAGGGGGGTGGGCCTGCGAGCCCACCGCCACAGCGCTGGCTCTTTTTTCTGCCCACCTGAGGTGTTGCCCTCGGGTCCCCAGTGGGAACCTGGCCATGGGGGCCCACCCACTGCACCCCGGGCGCCCCTCTGTCTTGTCAGCAGCCCTGGGGTTTCCTTGGTGCTCCAGGGGCCTAGAGACCCACACGGTGGTGCTCCCTCACCTTGAAGTTGGCTGAGGTCCATCCGGTGGGTTCTCCAGCCCGGGACCCCCACGTCCCCCCAGACTTCTCCCAAACCCGTCTGCGTCCAGAAGCTGCCCCTGATGGAGGTGCGGCACTAGTCGATTGGGGGCTGGTCTCGGGAAGTGAAAATGGGAACAAAGGGGCAAGTGCAGGTACTTTCTAAAAGCTGACGGTGTCTGTTTCTCCGATGTTAACCCCTCGTGCGGGGTTCGGCCTGATCTATCTGATGGTTCCCGTCTTCCAAGCTGCGTTCGCTGTGAGCCCCATCGCGGCTTCCCGACTCTGGTGGACGGCGGAGGCTGATGGCTAGAAGCTCGGCCGTCTCTCTCCCAGGCGCTGGGGACGCGTGCATGGGCGACAGACGGCAGAGCTATAGCCCTTTAAGCCGCATGGAAACATCTCCAAACAAGACGTAAAGGAAACGAACAACTTAAAGTAGGCGCACACGTTCCTAAGAGACTGGGCGCGTCTTGACGTATTTCAGGATCTGATTTGTGACATCTTGAAATTGTTCGCATTTTCTTCAAATTAATAAAGTCATATTTCTTCCAAAAAATTATAACATCACAATACAAACTCAGATATTTAGAAGGAAGATGATGCAGGTGATTTTCACCAGGAGGGCAGACTCGTGAGTCTGGCTCCCAGAAGTGCGTCTGCGACAAGGACTGTGTGGTCTCTCGATGTGCGACGGACATGCAGCTGCGGGGTTAACCCGCCCAGCATCTCAGGGGGAGCAGAGGCGGCCCGCGAGGCTCGGCCTCGTTCCCGAGGCTCAGGAACCCAGCGAGGGCATGTGGGAGGCCCACGCTCCACCGCACGGTGGTCTTGCTTTGGACTGAGTGCCAAGGGTCGGCCACAGAGGGGCTGCCCTGGGGGGTCACGAGCCCCTGTCACCTAGAGAAGAGGGATGGCCGTTTGTCCAGATTCCAAAAAAGGAAATCTTTCCATCTAGTGCAGGGAGGGGACGTTTTCCTCACCCCCCCGAGGGTCCGGGGCTGGGTCCGACAGTTA
>PJEN01001599.1:0-65476 GCA_004024605.1 Pteronura brasiliensis | reverse complement strand
ACTCTGCTCCGCTTTACTCCGTCTAGGAGCTACGGGCTCTCCCTTCCCTGGGTCTGGGGGGCCCTGTCTCGTGAGGGTCTTGTGACCTGCCTCAGGGAGGATGGGGTCGTCAGAGAGACCTTCCTGCGCTGTCTCTGCCTCCTTCAGCTGGAAACACTTGCGTCCCGGCAACATATTGGGGGGGCGTGTGCCCTGAGCCCCATCCTCAGCGTGGTGTGATGTTAGGCATGCTTTTCCTCTTTTAAATTATTTTATTTTATTTTATTTTATGTTGAGAGAGAGAAAGAGAAGGAGCGGGGTGGGGTGGGGAGGAACAGAGGGAGAGAGCTCTTGAGCAGACTCCGGTCGGAGCGCCAAGCCTGACGCGGGGCTCCATCTCAGGACCCTGAGGGCACAGCCTGAGCTGAAATCAAGAGTCAGATACTGAACCAGCTCAGCCCCCAGGTGCCCCTCAGTGCGGTTTTCGTGTGCGTCTTCCGAGGGACCCGGGCTGTAAGCATCTTGCTTGAGTGAGGGTGGTGAGGTGACCCCACTCTCTGTGCCTCCCGTGTTTGGGTCGCTTCTCGGGCTCCTGGGCACAATTTTGGGTTGGTCCCAAAAGTTCCTTAAATGTCTGTGAATGGGCAGTCGGACTCCTACCCTAGATTTCGTGGGCATTCTCCGCGTGGCAGTCAGTACCATATGGCAGGACAGATGCTTGAGGTCTCACTGCGCTGTCTGTCTGGACAGAGACCACGTCCGGTCATTCCGGGGACCTCCGGGAGGCACGTGCTCAGAGACCCTGTTCGGGGATCTGGCTGGTCCCAGGAGATCCCTTGACAGGGAGGGACCTTACCCACAGAGTGGAGAGACCACGTGGCTGAACATCCCCACGTCAGAGGTGGGGGAGGAGCTCCACGGGGTCAGGGTGAGGGGAAGCTGTCACGTCCTCGGTGGCGCAGGGACCTGCCTTTGTCATGCCTGCTAAAGACTCACGGGATGGTGGACGGGACTCTTGGCTTGCAGGAGTGTGGCCGTGCCTCGGCCGGCGGGTTGCTGGGAACCCCATGAACTCAGGCTCTACAAAGGGCCCCTCAGCCACCGTCAGCCCCGTGCAGCGTGGGGAGGGCGGGTCACAGGCGGCGCTCTGACTGGTCTGGGGGAGCCATCAGTTGTGGTGACAGAGAGCAAACGCGCTAAGACTCACACTGACCCTATGGAAGGCGCGTGACGTCCGCACAGTGGACACCCGTGGCCTGAGCGGCAGAGCCCCTGGGGGCAGTCACGGGCCTGGGGCTTTCTCTCCGACGACCTCTGCAAAAAGTCAGAACCGAGTGAAATATGAAACCATAGGAAGGAAACTAATTACATTGGAATAGTCAGATGGAATTTGATGATTTCCTTAAATTCTCCTTCCGTGAGGAGACCCTGTGCACGTGGACGTGGGTCCGTTGCTGGGCGGGGCTGGCAGGATTCCAAGCGAGTTCTCTCCTTTTCCAGAAGTTTCTTCAGTAGATGTTTGTTTACTTTGAAATCGTTGTGGATCCGCAGGGGCTCAGAAGGACGGGACAGGGAGGCCGTGTTCACACTTAAAACCTGTGAGGACACAGGAGGAAACAACCATGTGTGGACGCCCCGGGGCCCCAGCCGTCAGCTATAGAGAACGCTGAGAACGGCTCAAGTCGCCATGTGTCTGTGGCGTTTTCCGTGGCACCACAGGAAGGGTGTCGGGAGTCATTTGAAGTACGTCTGGTGTTGGGACCGAGGCGCACACTTGGAAACCCAGGGGCAGAGCAGGGGTGTGGGTGCGGTGGGGGTCGCTGGGGGCAGGTGCGGTCGGAGCAGGAGCTGCGGAGGGAAGCGGGCCGGGTGCCAGGAGACGGGCTGTCAGGGTAGATGGGGTCTCTCGGGTGGAGATTGAGATGCCGGTCTTGTGTTTTCAAGGGTCCACGACATTCCTCAGCTGGCGTGGCCTCCCATGGCTCCCCCAGGCTCCTCTCTGCCCACCCTTGGGCTGCCATAAGGACATCAACCGTCGCGGGCCTCCTGGGAGCCCAGGGCCAACCTTGCAGCCTCTCTCCAGAAGCATGCACAGGCTCCCAGTATGCGCCAGCATGGCCCCAGGGGATGCGAGGCGTCCCTGTCCAGTGCCCATCCGCTGACCAGAGCCATGGCTGAGCGTCCGCTGGGGCTTGAGGGGGGACGCTGGACAGACCTGGGCCCCCCCACAGCTGTCCTTGGGTGCACAGGCCACCGGGGTCATTCCAATCTGCGTTTCTGCACGGAGGAAATGGAACTTTTTCCTCCTAGAGGCAAAAAGTGCATTGGTCCTAGGGCTTTCCTGTTTCCTTGTGAACGTTCCGTGTTTGTGTTTGAGATGGAAGCTCTGCATGAAATCGCGTGAGAACACGGGCAGGACCTGCCCAAATCTGCTCTGTCCTCGGCCGAGGGGCCCCCGTGACCAGCGGGTCCGAGTCTCAGCGGATGGGCCCCTGCAGCTTCCGTGGCTCCCCCACGCGGGGCCCTCGCGGCCACTGCTCACGCGGTGCTCGTCTTCCTCAAAAGTGAAGAAAATCACACAGAAGTGCGTTCGATATAACTCATGGCACTTGACATATCGACAAATACAAGTTTATTATGGAACAACATCCTTTCCTTCTGGAATGCTATATATAGTATCACGTCGCGTGGGCCATGAATGTCTCTTCAATACTTTTTGTGATTTAGAGGCAAGAGCAGCGCCGAGCGAAGTGGCAGTTGCTATAGTGACAGATTCAATTTTTATTCAATATCAGAGTAAATAGTCACGTAAAATGAAATAAGTAGCGTCTGCCTGTGGCTGCAGCCTGCACCTCTGCCAGGCCCTCCCCTCCCTTCCCGCACCCTCCTCTCTGCTCTCCTCCGTCCCCCTCCCTCCCACCCCTCCCCTTCCACATCCCCCCCCACAGCCCCTCCCCCACCGGCCCTTCCCCTCCCTCACCTTCTTGACTACCTTCAGCTGCATTTCCGTGGAAGCCGGGTTGGCCTGGGTCTCCTTGCGGGCTGCTGTCTGGGCTGGGACTGGACAGCGTCCCCGTAAGACATGGGGGGGGAGTCCGTCTCAATAAAGCATAACATTGTCCCTGTACTGTCCTCCAAGGAACCCATTATTGTAGCTTCAGAAGTTAATTTTCATTTAAAAATGAAACTCTAGACATAGTCCTGAGAGCTCTCAGAAGGTCCTAGTTCAGAAACCCTTTTTAAGGCTCAACGGGTAAGAGCTGGAATTGCTGGGCGTGAGGAAGTCCAGAGGGAACATCCACCAATCCAGACTCTGACCGGCTCCTCACAGCACAGCCGCCCTGGCCGCCAGCCCCGTGGCTCACAGACGACCAAACAGAGAGAGGTCACAGACCAGGGCGGTGGTCAGGTCCCAGCCCAGGCAGTCCCTCTCCCAAGCCCGTGTCTGAGTCTGTACATGGCACCACACCAGCCAGAAACCCAGAGGTGCTGGGTTCTGCCTTCTGGTGAAAGGGTCCTCGTGGTTCCTGCGGCATGTCCCCGCATCCCTGCGTCCCCGTGTCCCTGCATGCCCCCGCAGGAGGGTTTCACGGCTTCTGGTCCCCACAGACAGATCAGACCTAGGCCCCATGGTGGCTGGGCGCCAGCCCCCTGCTTCTGCCCGGGTCTCAGTCAGACATGGAAGGAGAGCCATGCGTTCGGGGGCTGGGGAGTCCGCGCTGCAAACAGGGGGCCTGGACGCGGGAAGTGAGGCTCTTGGCTCGGGGGCCTGAAGTGCTGCTGCGGCTCTGGCTGCACCCCCGCGGGGGCGAGAGCGGGTCCTTTCCAGGCTCCGTCCGCGGCCCGTGGACCAGCGGCCCCGCCTGCACCTGCTGCTCTCCGTGCACGTCCGCGTTCACATCCCGACGTCCTCTTCACAGGGACACCCCTCGTATTGGACGAGGACCTCTGTAACGACCCCGTGTCCCCATAAGGTCCCACCCTCACATACTGGGGGGTTGGGACTCCAGCGTGCTACTTGGGGGGAGACAACTGGTCACCTCCCCTCACCACTGCATTCGAGAGCTTGGGTTTTAGCAAGCTTCTTCCCCGTCTGGGGTCCTAAGGCCGGGTGGGTGGAGAAGCCACGCAGGTGGCAAACTTCCCGTCCCCGAGGCAGCCTGGGAGAGAGGCACACCGCCCCCTCCTGCCTGTCTCTCCACGTGGCATCCGTCAGAGCGGACTGGAGCGACGTGACTTCATGTCTGTGCCCCATAACCGTGCACTCAGCAGGAACTCCACGTGTGTCTCAGTCGTCCCCGGCATCTCCGGGACCCTGCACGAGGCCTGGCCTACGGCAGAAACTTAATAAACACGCGTTGAAACGAATTGAATCCTGAAGCCTGGCTGCAGGGTAGACGCCCCAGCCGCTCCCTTCTTCCCGGGCCATCAGATGGCCTCTCCCGTGGCGCTGAAACCTCTGTGGGAAGGACGGAGTCCGTAATCGTGTTGCGTGCACGGTGTCCGATGTCCCTGAGACCGCAGAGGACTGTCTACACGGCAGCTTCTGTCCCGTTCGGCCTGGCTTCATCTCCATGACAACTGACTTGAACACCTCCTCTGGGCTTCATCTAGGCCTTGGTGTTTTTTTTAAAGGCTTTTTTCATCCGCGTGAAATAATTAGTAATCAATAGAACACAAAATAGAGTCCAATGCTAAATTCAAATCACTTCTGTGAAAACAGGCGGTCGACACAACGGTTGTCAAGTCCGGCAGAGGTAGACTGACCTGAAGTTTTCTGTGTATCAACACGTGTACCTATCTGTCCTGCAGTGAGGAGGGGTCCGTCCCGCTGCCGTTTCCCTGAAAACGGGGCCTGTGTCTGCAGTAAGAACAGGAACCTGCATCCAAGGATGGTGACTGCCGGTGGGCCACGTGGCCGGGGCTGGCTGGGGAGCTGACAGGTCCCTTTCCCTGGGCTGCTGGGCGTAGCATGGTGGCCATCCATACCTGCCTCCGTTCCAGGCCCCAGGATCTGTCACAGGGCCACACGGTCCTACGACGTCGCACATCCTCACTATAAACCTCATT
Organism: Pteronura brasiliensis; assembly: GCA_004024605.1. Classification (NCBI taxonomy): domain Eukaryota; kingdom Metazoa; phylum Chordata; class Mammalia; order Carnivora; family Mustelidae; genus Pteronura; species Pteronura brasiliensis. The sequence goes on along the minus strand of PJEN01001599.1, from coordinate 60,427 downwards.
GATGAGCCCTGGCATCCCATGAGCCCCAGATAGGGCACCTCTGCAGCTAGTCGGCAGGCCTAGCCAACATGCCCTTGACCTGCGTGGGTCCCACAGCAGGCAGACAGGTCCTGCTACCCACCCGTCTCTTGCCTGGACTGTGACTGCCATTGACCTGGGTGTTAGGGTTTGGAAGCCGCTGTCACAGAGTGCCGACACGGGGGGCTAAAGACCGAGGAACTGATCTCTCCCTGTTCCGGAGGCCAGAGCCCACAGTCCCGGTGCGGGCGGGGCTGTGCTCCCTCGGCAGTCTCCAGGGGAAGGGTCCTTCCTGGCTCGACCAGCTTCTGCTTTGCTGGCCGTCCTTGGAGGCCCGTGGCTTAGGGACCCACCATACCAGCCTTGCCTCTGTGTTCCCTTCTCCCCGTGTGTCTGTTCTTAGGAGGATGCCTATCGTGCTGGACCGAGGCCCACCCCAGCCACCAGGCCCTCATTTTAACTTGATCGCGTCTCCAAAGACCCGATTTACAAATAAAGCCTCACTCACAGGTAGTGAGGGTTGGAAATTGCATATATCTTTTTAGGGGACACAGATTTGATCCATAGTACCCTAAAATCACAGGTATCCTCTATCCTCAGGACTTGAGGTCCCAATATTATTAACTGACCTAAAACTAAATTTTTCTCCTTTTGGGGAGGAGAGTAGTTTGCTCATCTGATTGTATGAACAGAGTCAGCCTCTCTGGCCAGATCTGTTTCTCTGTTCATCATCTGGTTTGACCCCCCAGACCTCACAGACACATTCACACACACACACACACACACACACACACACACACACCTGCCCCATCTGCTGGTGCTGACAGAACCAAGGAGAGCCAGTGTCTGGACCTGGAGGCAGGTCCTTGTGGCTCATGCCTGTCCTGAGGGCCCCAGAGGGAAAAACACATAGATGTGTCTCCCTTACAGACCCTGCCGAGAATTTCGTATGTTCAGGTCAATATGAACAGAAAACCTAATGTTGTTATTTTTATTAAATTACCTAATTCTTGTTATATTGTCATATGAAGTTTTTTTTCCTCATCCAAGATTCTTAAAAGTTAAAATTGCCTTCATTTCACCCCAAGGCACACGAATGCTCGCCGTACTTTATGCCATGAAACAGTTTTTGCCTGGAAGGTAGGTTGAGTGCATGTATAAACTTTTCACCTGCAAAGTTCATGAGTTACAAGTGCAAGCCCCCCCGATTTTCCAATTCTGAGCACGCTGCCCCTCCTAGGGACCGGGGCAAGCCAGCGGGTAGACCCCGGAAGTGCGGACGAGGGTTGACAGGTAAAACCGGGCTTTGGTTTCCTCTGGGTGTGTCTGTGTTGCCAGCTGGACCTTCTTCCCCACCAGCCCAGAACCCCTCTGTGGGGGCACCATTCAGGGCCTGCCGTGCACGAGCCGTGGGCAAGTCACTGGGGCTGGAGGAGGGAGGGGGCGTCCGCTGCTCCCATAGGACCCCTCAGCACCCTGGATGCTGGACATGTGGACACGGGCCCCGGCCCCGGCCCGAGGGATGATGACACGCGTTCTCATCACATGCTAGGGACCCCTCAGGAGACCCGGTGCACACGCGGCCCTCCCCGCCTGGAGCACCGAGCCGCTCAGGAGGAGGGGGACGTAGAGGGCCCTGGGCGGCGGGACCCCGGCCGGCCTTCATCCGTTCGCACACCCAGACTTCACCTCTCATTTCTCCGCGACAAGAGACCTGGCTCCCAGGCTGATTAGGGTTCTGCGCGCACAAACCCTTATATGGAATTACGGCTCTGTTTTTCGTAACGAGAGCGTGAAGCAGAAAGATGTTTCTTAGGAAGTGACTTTCCTCCTTTGACAAGCACTTGGACCTAAGGCTGCCCTAAAAATATAAACGTCTTCATCTGCCCCTAACACAGACCCACACGGTCTACTATGTCTTGTCAGTGTCTGCTTCAACTATGTTAGCCCCAAAAGACGTGTTTAGACAAGCTAACGTCTAAGAAACAAAAGTGCTCTGAGAGGAGACCACTGAGCAATTAAAAGTGAAACATTGTACCAAGCCAAGGCGGGAGTCGCAGTAAATTAGGGCGAGCATCTCTAGGAACCTGAGGAGAGGGTTCGCGGTTTGACCTGCCATCCCGGCCACAGCAACTAGAAGATGACCGCATGTTCCAAGCACATGAAGTCTGCACAGTGGCGGTGGGAAGACCCCGCTGTCCCAGCCAGTGGGGGAGGCTTGGCCGCGTGGGACTGACCAGCCAGGATGCCTTGCGGCAGTGCCCTCCGCCCCTGTGAGGGGTAGACACACCCTCCTCGTGTGGGGGTCCCTTGACATCGAAACAATGTAAACCGTGTTATAATTTTATTTCTTTGGCAAAAGGCCGTCTGTTTCTTTGTGGCTTATTTACCGTCAGAAGCCTTGTCCTTTCGGTGTGCAGCAGGTAGAGTAATGAATTTATTCTAGAAATGTCAGTGATGTTTTATGATGCTCCCTTCGGTGGCAACATAAAAGGAACTGATTGTGAAACCGCTAATTTACAGATCTTCTCTAAGTGAATGCAAACAAATTCTGGTCCTCAAAGCCCTGCTAATATACAATGTTCAATTTTTAATTTCCAGTCCATCTTAGATTATGGGGATGAAAAACAATATTTAATCCCTCGTTAACACATGAATAAGCGGAAGCTGTCGTTTTCAACCAGACAATAACGGGATTATCTCAAGAACTGTCAGTTTACGTGAAAACATTATGTTGCCCAAATTTTCATAAAAATTAGCAGTGGATAATATTCAAGATCAGAGCCATGGAAAGCGGAAAGTCTGCATTCATGGTAATAAATATTCATATTTGTCTGCTCAGGAGATGAAAATCTAATCAAGGGGCTATTGATGCGCTGGCTTTTTTTTTTTTTTAACCAAGACGTTTCATCTAAATTGGGTTTGATATGGAAATGAGTCTCGCTGGAGTCATCCAGGCCGTGAGCACGCGGGATCACGGGGTGGGGTGCCCACAGGGTGGGGTGCCCACGGGGTCAGGTGCTGCTCTGATTGGCCGGTGCAGGCCACCACCACCACCGGGGCTGGATGTCAGCACCTCGCTTAACTCAGCGTCCCGGGTGTTTAACGAGATGGAGTGTTTTGGACCCTCCCTCTCTTTTTCAAGAAAAACATAACGTAATTTCATGCCAGTTAACTCCTAGCTACTGCAGGGTTAAAATCATCTGTGTTTTTGCTTTTGTTGACAATTACCATAAATCAGAAGACACTCTGCGTGAAGCTTAATGAAAAATGTGTGATTTTAAAAAGAAAAGGTAGTAGCTGCGGGATGTTGGTGTGTGTGTGTGCGTGCGTGTGCACGTTCCTGATATTTTCCTGGAGGCTCCACTTTCCCCTACCCATCAACAAGCATTTGAAAACATTGAATTAAACAGGCATTCATTAGGAAACACGGTGTGCGTGGATCCCATCAAGAGATGCTGTTTCTGGCCCCATCACGGCACCGTCTTTACCACGTCTGTGTTCCAGGCCACTAGGAAAGCCCCAGCTCTCAGGGGGCTCCCTTAGGCCCCAGGCACTGCAGCCATGTGGAGCAGAACCTTTTTTAGCCCCCACAGAAATTCCTAGAGAGCAAGAACAAGATGTGCTGTTTCCTCCCTAGCAAAGGGCTGAATCTAGCCGTTCAGCACGCCCAAGTGGATCATCAAGTGTCTTCACCGTGTATCCCAATGTGTCTAACTTCCGCAGACAGGATCTTCTTAGATCGCTGGAGTTATGCTGGAGAGCAGAATGCTTGTATCAATGTATATTTTACATCGATGAGCCTGGAATGTCTTTCCCATTCACTTTTACCCTCTCGCTCAAGTGGACCTGATTGGGATGGTCTGATGATCTTGGAGAGCACATAGGAAATGTGGCTTCTCAGGATAGCACTTTCTGGGTAGAGATCAGCACGGCTCCTTCCGTGCCGGGGCAGGAAAGCCAGGAAGGACTCAGAAGACCTTTCCTTCCACGCGTGTTGCTCAGTGTTTGTGTGCCCCCCTCCCATCGAGGTCTAGCCCTTACAAGAGCTGTGTCTCGTTTCCCTCCTGCCCTACCTTCTCCTGCCCTGCCAAGACCTCAGGTTTGCTGTGGGGTCTGGAGACCTTTCATTCCTCCGTGAGTGTTGGGGTGGGAAGAGAGCGCACACTCAGGTCTCCTGGATGCGCCTGGGGTTTGTCCATATCGCTTCCTGCGTGGATAGGGAATTCACGAGGCTTTTTCAGGAACAATCATTCCTCTTAGGAGTCCGGTTCGGTGTGTTCTCTGCTGGCTGCTGTCATCCTCCAGGGTCCCTGGAGTAGGCGCCACACTTATCTGTCTAGATGCTGCCCCTTGGGTACTGGGCCAGACTCTCCTCCCAAGACGCTCCTATACCCTAGGACCTCTCCAGCTGCTGGATCCTGTGCTGGTATGTGCTGTCCCGTGTCAGTCGCAGAAGGATTCGTTCATCCTCAGAGAAGCAGGACAGGCATGTGTGCATGGGCAGAGACCGAGCAGATGGGGAGGTGTGTGACGAGCTGGCCCGCCGGTTCCGGATGCCAGCAAGTCCCAGCAGCCGTTGCCGACACGCTGCCTGCCCGGGGCCCGAAGCCCCCCCCCCCCCAGGAGCAGGTGACCAGCCGGGAGAAGATGCACATCCCAGGGCTGGCAGAGAGCAAATTCCGCCTCCTCTTCCTCTGCTCTGCTCAGACTCCTGGTTCGTTCAGCCGCTCCTGTAGGGACAGTCTAGCCCCGGAAGGGACATCTCACCAGCTACCCACACCCTTGGCCCCGTGGCGTTGACCGTCGCCACCTCCTTAAAGCTGCTTTTCCCACAGCCGCCTGTCGCTGGAGAGACTCTGCGTCTGCACCGATGGAGAGCGGCTGTTTTCAGTGTCGGGCTTGGACAGGAATTCCTGTCGTGCGTCACGCCGTCCTTGTCGGTTAGGGTTCCAGCACTGTATGAGTGTGAGGGAACGTCCCTGTGAGGTCCGTGTCCTTGGTGCTGAGAGCTGGTTTCCAGTGCCGGTGCTGCCCTCACCGTGGGCCCCACACAGCACGCTCGGAAGCCGTGGCGGACAGGGCTCGCATGAGGGATTTCCCACGGGACCGTCTCTGGAGCTCACGTGGACACTGGTCCACGCAGCCCGGCTCATACGTGTGAGGCTATGGAAGCAGCAGGACCCGGAGGCAGGGCGAGTGGGGATGGGCATGGACGTTAGCGATCCTCTCCAAAGAACGGAGAAGGCACGGTGTGCCCATAGCGCTGCTGCACGGAGTGGCGTCTGGGGCGCACTCCTTATGCCTTTGCCCCTCTAAGGAACATGGAGCACAGGGGGGCATGAAGGACGGTTCCTCCGCTGTGTTGTGGATGTTAGTGGTCAGGACTCAGGGTCTATTAGGTGGAACGTCATCGGTGCTTCCCAAGAGAGAGAGCCAGAAGAACTCACTTCCGTTTGCCATGGTTGGGACCTGGCCACACAGCCACCAGACCCTTCCAGAAAACCCTGGGAGTGGCGCCATCCCTTCTTGGTGGGTCCAGACAAGACGGGCCTCCCTTGACCACCCTGGGATGGCTGAGATGCCGGGGGCATCATGACCACAAGGGACCACACGTATTTTCTCCTGCCCCACATTGGGGGTCCCGTGTTAGCTGGCTGGACGTCCACACGTTGGCAGGACTGACAGAGGGCACCATGGGAAGGACGTGCAGAGACCGAAGGAGCAGGTGAACTATCTCTGGGAAAGCCTGTAGGGGACGATCCATGTTCCAAAACTCCTGGCCGCCGCTCTCGACTTCAGGTTCCCATGACCCCCACCAGAAGGATGATGTCCAGCCTCGAACAAGGTTATCCGAAACTGCCGACACAGATCTTCCCATGTTCTGCTCCAAATGCTCGAAACAGAAAGGAAGGAGCAGCAGCTCTCTCTGGCCCATGGAATCCTACAAACTCTGGTTTTCTCTCGTTTGAGGAACTAGAAATTCCCCAGGGGCTCCTGGGACAGCCTGTCACCGGCCCCCCAGGGAACAAGCAATCAGCAAGCTCCCTCTCTCCCAGACCCTCACTCTGCAGGGACCCGCTCTCGGCAGGAGGGTTTCCTGCAGGTTTCTTCTACTCATCTGTGTGTGTGTGTGTGCATGTGAGCCAGTGTGCATGTGTGCACAAGCCTGTGTGCGTGTGTGTGCAAGTGTGTGTGTGTAGGCACATGAACATAAGCCTGTGAGCCCGTGTGTGCGTGTGTGTGCGAGTGAGTATGCAAGCGTGTGTGCACGAGCCTTGAGCCTGTGTGTGCGTGTGTGTGTGCATTTCATGAGAGTGTGTTACTTCTGCAAGTGTACCCAGCGGCTGCTGGCCAGCTTAGACACCTCCACCTGCTACGCCTTCTCGCTGCCTCCCAGACCCTAGACGCGTCTGTGGGTGAGTCAGGAAGCTTCCAGGCGAAGACGGGGTCTCCTAGAAGAAGAGAACCGTGACTGTGTCCGCTGCAGGAAGGACGCTGGGTGGAGGGCCACACGAGCAGAAGCAGAGAAAGGAGTGGGTGCTGGGAGTGCACGTGGCAGGAGTAGAGAACACGGCGGCCCAGAAAGCAGAAGGTGGTGGTCAGTCTGAGGAGAAAGTCAAGTGCGGGACGTTGTCCGCTGACCTAAAGCCCACATGTGGTGGAAAGGTACTTGGGGCTTTGGATTCGGGGTGAAGGCAGGTAACGTGTTCATGGCAGTGGGAGTCATGAGTCTTGCTGGGGGCGAAGGTCAGCAACCTGTTGGCTGTGCTAAAGAACAGGGAGGAGCGAGGTAGCCGGGAGACCGCTGGGGGCTGCTCCAGTGCCTTCCAAGGGGCCAGTGCGGCCTGAACCTGCAGGCGCGGCCCTCACCCACCTGCCAGCTGTCAGATGGGGACGTGGTCCAAAGGTGAGGGATGGTTTCGAGGAGCGAATGCCTTAGTCCCCCATCGCCTCTCCTCCGGTGCCTCTAGAAAGGGACTCAGGCTGCTGAGGATCCTGGCATTTTATTGGCGGGGGGGTGCCCGGAGTAGCCAAGACCGAGAGGAACAAGAAACCTTTGATGGACTTACAACCATACCAGCCACCCCCGGCTCAGCACTTCTGACAGCCCCATCCCCTGTCCGCTCGGTGCTCCTCTCCCACAAGCACCTGATGGATTTCTCCATCGATGTCATGCAGAGAGCTGAGCTCTCCCCTGATGTCCTGAACCAGGGTCTTCATACGTCCAGAAGTTGCCACACTCGAGGGAGCTCTGCAAAGGAGCCTGTTTTCTCCAGGTCCCCTTACTGGAGACAGAGCCTGCGAAAGCCCCGGGTGGTGCTCCCTTGTCTCCACTGGATCAAGCCTTGGGATTTTAAGGTGAAATGAGCAAAATAGGAGGGTATTTCCCTGTGCAGAGTAAGCCCCTAATGGATCAGGGTTGGTTGGTCTGTGTTTCCTTCTTGGTACATATGAGTCCATTCAACAAACACTTGTGCAACACTTGCCATTAGGTAGAAATACAAGGAACTTAACGTTTTTAGGTCAGAAGTGGCCAAGTCTTGGCACTGCCATGTGGTTCAGCCTCCAGAACCATCCCTGGAATTGGGCCCCGGGGACATGACAGGAAGGCAGCTACCCTGAAGCAGCGCCAGCGCCATCAGGGGAGGCAGATGGGGGACTTTGCGCTGGAGGTGAGTCATCAGATGGGAGGACGGTGACTCTTCCCCCAGGGAGACTAGGGCCTGGACGCACACAGAGGAGAGGCTAAGCGCGGGCACATGGACCCTCCTGACCCCGCAAGTGGATCAGGCAGGATCCTGGATCCTGATGGACATTTGGTGAGTGTGGCTGCCCTGTCCCCTACTGGGTGATCCGTCTACCGGAGGAAGACCTCTTACCCTTTGTTCCACGGGGTCTCTGATTTGGGAGGGCTGAGGAAAAGGCTAAGCATGTGCTCTTCCAGAAGTTCCCCATGGCTGTGCCCTGGGGCCCCACTTGAGAACCCCTGCTTGAAGCATCTGGGTCTTGACTGGTGAGACAGGGGGAACGGGTGCCTAATTCAGAGGTGACTTTGGGGGCTGGGAAGCTGGGCTTCCTCCGAAGAGAACCTGTGGCCAGGGGCATCTGTGTGGAGTCATGGGTACTGTGTGGCATGTGAGAGATCAGCCCCCCATTTGCTCTGAAGGAGCCCCCAGGTACAGGACATTCTCAGAGCCCACGGTGACCCGTCCCCAGTGGGCAGCCTCAGCTGAGCACAATGGCCAACCCACCTGCAGGGCCTCTCAGAGAGGCAAAGCATTCCAAGAGGAGGCGGATGGACTCTGGGGCTGCCGTCCCCCACCAGGGCTCTCCCGAGGGCACAGAGCACCACTCAGGGGAAGTAGGAAGGTGTGCAGGTGAGTGCAGGTGGTCTGCACAGCCACCCGGTGGGTCCTCAGCCTGGGGCCTTGGCCGTCTCACCCCATTTTCTCTGCCGGCATGCTTCTGAGTTTATCCAACACTTAAAGCTATTGTCTAGGTTTACAATGTGTGTGTCTCCTGAGGGAAAATGTAAAGTTTGTATTTACTTTGTTACGTAAGTATGGCCCCGGAATTCTACCAGATGAACTAGTTCACAAGATTCTATATGTAAAAGAGACAAAGGAAGAGACGGGGGACCTGCTCCAGCAGAGGCTCCAGGGCCCTTCTCAGATCTCTTGTACGTCAAGGAGGCACAGCAGGAAGTAGGCACACACTTGGGGCCCCAGCAAAGTGAAGCTGCGGGGAACACGTGTAGAAACAACTGACTATTTCAATATAAAACCATCTTGGCATCAAGAGGAAAACCAGACATTTGACTTTTTCGCACTAATTTTTTTAAAGATTTTATTTATTTATTTGACAGAGAGAGAGATCACAAGTAGGCAGAGAGAGAGAGGAGGGAAGCAGGCTCGCTGCTGAGCAGAGCGTCTGATGCGGGGCTCGATCCCAGGACCCTGAGATCATGAGCTGAGCTAAAGGCAGGGGCTTAGCCCACCGAGCCACCCAGGTGCCCCTTTACACTAATCTTAAAACTAAATACTTACATTTTGAATTGTGTATGATAGGGTGCTTAGGGGACGTGGGAATGCCTGTAAGCTCTATTTTGGAGGCTTCTATGAATCCTATTTTGACCCTACATGGAGTCTGGTCTAAAAATGGCTGCTGCGGTGGCAAGAATGGTGGACAAGTTTTGGAAGACCTGGCTTCACCATTAACTCCCTAGTCACTTTGAACTGGTTGTTGAGTCCTACTAGTCTGCTTCTTCATGTTTGAGGTGTAAAAATTGGGCAGATGATCCTGAACACCTCTGGGTAGAATATTCACCAGAATTTATGCTCAGTGAATAAGAAACTCTGTTTGTCTCATATGTCTTTGCATGTCCACCAACCCACAATGTGTGCTCCACAACAGTCTCCACCAATTTTTTTGGATGAATGGATGGGTGATATCTGATAGATGATGGATGGATGGATGGATGGATGGATGGATGAAGGGATGGATGGATGGATGGATGAAGGGATGGATGGATGGATGGATGAAGGGATGGATGGATGGATGGATGAAGGGATGGATGAAGGGATGGATGGATGGGTAGATAACGGATGGATGGATAATAGATGGGTGAGTAGATTGGTGGATGGATTGATGGATGGGTTGGTGGGTGATGGGTGGATGGATGGAGGATAAATGATGGGTGGAAGGACGGATGATAATAGTTGATGGATGGGTGGATGATGGATAATGGATGGGCTGTCGGATGGAAAGATGACGGGTGGGTGGACGGTGAGTGGATGGCTGGAAGGACAGATGACGCATGGTTGGGTGGACGAGGTGAATGAGGAAGCTGTTCATCTGGATGACTCAGAGTTCTTTATCTGGAGCTGACCTTGGTCTTGAAATGAAATCTTTTTCTATGTGCCGTATTTTTCTTCTTCTTAAAAGAATATCATAGCAGAGAGAATATAGATACTAGACGAGTGCAGCTCTGAAATTCATCGTACTGATTCCTTTCAGTGTGGCTTTACTCTGAGGGAAGGGGCTTCCCTAGAGCCGAGGACCCCATGGAGTGTGGAGCCTTGATGCTTTGTCCTGCAAAGATGGGGTTCCGTCAGGGAAACATCACATCATGGAAACAAACACGTGGGCTGTAACCCTGAAAAGGAACTTCTCTCTCAACATACCCATCACCCACGATGTCCTGGAAAAGTCACAGGTCAGAAGAACTGGCTTGTCCCACATTCCCCCATCACTTAGCCGTGAACGGGTTAGAGATCCAGTCCCAGAGCCCTCATCTGGTGGCATCTGGAGAGGAGCTCTTTCTGCTTGGATGCACTCAGATCACTGGGGTCTGGATCACTAAGTACCTCAGTAAGCAAACCTTGCCTGGTTTGGCCATTTTGGACGGTGGTTGGCAAGGCTACTGGGTAGCCTTGTACCTCAGGGTACTGGGCATGCACCCCACCTTTCCTGAACATCTGATGGTCACCCCAGAGACCCCAGTTAACTCGGAAAGGGCTCCTGGCTGTTATTCCTGTTAGTGACCCCTGCGTTCCTCAGCCTGCTTCTGCTGAGGGTATGCCCGTAGGGCCTGGCCCCCAGGCATGCATCTGCTGCCCCCTCGGGGCACCTTCCACGCTGGACCGGCCCCTAAGTGTAAAGAGAGAGGCTGCCGGGACGAGACTGGGAGAGCCGGCCTGCCGGGGAGCTAGTTCACAGGCTCTGCCAGCCTTTCCGTCTGCTTCCTGCTCTTGAGATCCTTCATGTTGACTTATGTGAGTCAGGTGCTTTCTTCTTAACCCAGGATCACAACTCGATGTGAATACAAGTCACGGCTTTTCTGTATTTTTGCCCACGAGGACCCTCCGGTTGTGCCCACGTGTTCTGAGCGGGCCTGGACGAGTGTCTCTGGGCACAGGGATGTGAGGAGAGGATCCCGACTCGGTGCGGATCCTGACTCCCTCACTTCGTGGTGCGGCCGCGGAGCTAGAGGAGCTTTTATGAACGTGCGGCTGCTCGAGATGGGGGAGGTGCTCGAGGAGAGCAGGTTGCGTGTGTACGTCTGTGTGTCTGTGCAAGCGTGCTCTGTGTGTTGGTGTGTTTGTGTATACGCACAGGTGTGTTGTGTGCATGTGTGTGACTGTGGGGGTGTGGTGTGTGCTTGTATATGTGCGTGTGGTGTGTGTGCTTCTCAGCTGTGCACCTGGGTCTGCACGTGTGTCCTGTGTACCTGGCATGACAGTTGGGGAGTACGTGTGTGTGCACGGTGTAACGGCTGTTCTCTGACCTGTGGTCTGCGGGCACAGGGCGGCAGCAGGTGCGGGGAGGGACGGGAGTCTTGCCTCAGAAGCACACCTACAACTGGCGAGTGCCCTCTGGTTGTGACGCTGCTGTCCCTGAAGCCGTGCTTAGACAAGAGGAAGAGAAACAGAGCAGCAGGCAGTTAGCACCTGCTCTGGGGTGTCGATGCAGGGAACGGGGAAGGTGGAGGCACGAGGTCTGCGGTCCTGTTGTCCAGCTGGCACGCGGCCCAGCGGGAGGCAGCCCAGAGGCACACAGCCCGCGGGGCAGGGGAGGACACCCTGCGCTCTGAGCTCCTGTCCTGTCCCGTCTCCCACGTCACTGCCGGATCCGGCAGGCCAGGCTGGTGATCGTGGGCTCGGGGGCAGGGGTGCGGCTCCATGGGGCGGTCCAGGGGCTCTGAGCCCACGTGGGAGCTGGCGTGGCCGACGTCCGTCTTACCTGCCAGAAGAGCAGAGACGCTGAAAGGAGCAACAGGTCCCCTCCAGGGTTCACTGGGCCGTTCTGACGCGCCTGCGCGTTACAGTCAAGCCTCACTCAGTCTTCACTTGACAAGCCTCTGTGCGGTGGGGCCTGTTCCCCCAGACTGTGCTGGACCCAAAATACGTGTCTTCGTAGAAGCCGAAGCGTGCCTCAGTGCCGAGGGCCTCAAGAGTCTTGACTTGCCAGCCGCGGAGGAAGGAGGCCTCGGAGGGGAGGTGAGGCCACAGGTCGGCAAGAACCATGTTTAAACTATCAGAGTTTTAAGCCATTTGTTCTCCTTTTGAAAAACTACTTCTTAGTATAAAGTTCTGTGAGGCTCAAACCGGGTCCAGCTGAGCTCGGCCTCACCTGTCGGCTGGGACGTCAGACACGGGTAGGCCCGGCCGGAATCACATCCTGCCTGGACGACGCGGGATAAGACTGTCCGGAGGTGTGCCGGCCGCGCCCACGTGTGTTCTCCAGAGCCCCCGTTCTGCAAAGCTCTTCTAGGGCCCAAGGGTTCTGTGCTGTTACCAGACTCACTTGTTAGGAAGGCTCACTTGGCAGGACGCCTTGGGGCCCCGCCGTGCGGGCGTCAGCCTCTCCTCGGCGTGGGGAGACTGGCCCTGAGGTCCCTGAGCTCCGAGCTCGTCCAGCGTCAGAACCTGCCGGCACCCGCTTCGGGAGGAAGCCATGGCTCCCACTTTCTCCCTCCCGCGGCTCCCTGGAATGAGCCGCGGTCGTGGATCCGTCTCTGACTTCTCGTTAACTTCTTTTTCGACAACTGTGGATGTACCAGCTGGTCAGTTCCCTGAAAAAGTAAAAATGAGAATGAGCCCAACACGCCCATTGCTGATGGAGTGGATCGCGGGCGCGGGCAGATGACTTCTGCAGCCGCCAGGCGTAGACGGGCGTGGGTGCAGCCGGCTTGCGTCTTGTTTACGGTGCGTGTGTTTATATAAGTGCTCAGCCACAGAGTAATTGTCTCCTTCCACCACCTAATTGTCTCAACGCGATTAGTGAGCGACATATTAAAGCAGAAGATTAGATATTAAAAAGCATCATTATAGCACAGAAATGAGATTTGCATAGAGCAATATCTAATTCCAAGCCAGAAAGGCACTCACATAGCACACAATTAGATATCGAGGACCCAGCCTTGAAACGTTCTATAGGAAAACAAAGATAAAAATTCATTACTATGTCCAAAAGATACGGACTCTTCCATTTTTTAAAAAAATGCAGTGTTGTGGCTCTCCAAGACTTGAGAGTTAGATGGTAACTGACCTGGGATCCTTACAAATAGCCCTGACCTCCGACAGAGAAGGAAGGCTGAGGGCTGGGACTTCTGCTCTGGGGCCGCATCGGTGTCATCCCTAGAGGCAGCCGTGGTCCATGGCCCTGGGCCCCTCGAGCCCAGCGTACAACCGGACTCTGTGCGACCCACCTGGGTGTAGCCCAGCCGCGTGCGGCCCAACTACGTACAGCCTCCTGCCGCTTCCCTCTCTCGCCCCACCAGGGACGGACGGGCACGCCGTGCCTTCTCCAAAGGCGGGCTGCTCGGCGAGCTGTTCAGATCTCCTTCCTCGCTGGCCTGGAGCCAGCTGAGAGATGTGCAGCTTAAAAACAGACCACCCGCCCCCGTCCACAAATACTCAGAAAGTGTGTGGGAGACACTGAGCACAACTTGAAGGAGCAAGTCTCAGACTATGAGCTGTGGAGGTTTGCCGAATGACCGTGTGGATGCGCAGGTGATTCAGACCGTCCTCTACCTATAAACTGTTTCAGTATTGCATTTTACTTAACATTTCCACTAAAGGAAAGATGTAAAGGCCCCATGATGTCTCCATGGATGGAGGCCCGGCAAGGCAGCTCAGCGTGGCTGGAGCGGGGCAGGAAGGAGCATTTGGGGTGAGGGGTGCGGTCGTAGAGTGGGCGGGCGTCCGGGGCTGGCCACGCAAGGACTTGGACCATGCGGGGCGGGGGTCTGGGGCTCTGCTGGCTGCGCGAGGACTCGGACTGAGTGGGGTAGAATCGGGGAACGCAGATCCCTGCTCACTGTGCGAGGACTTGGACTTTGTTGGAAGGTTCTAGAAAGCCGCTGGTGAGTTCAGGAGTCACCTTCCCAGCATGATGGAGGACGGAATGGGGTCGGGTCTGGAGATGGCAGGGTTTGCTGGAATGCTGCTGGAATAGTCCGGACAAGGTTTGAATCCAGGCCTCAGTCGTAGGTGCGCCTGTGAAACGGGCTAATGGTAATAAATCACAGGGTTCGTGGGGATCACAGGACGTGACACGCGAGCCTCCAGCAGTGGCCGTCACCCAGAAAGCCGTGCATGGTTCTGCTCAGCAACCACGGGAAAGGCACAATCGAGGATCGCCTGCACTCGTTTTCTACCTGGTACTCATCCCTCCACGTACTTTCATGTTATAAATCAATAAATGCTTTTAAAAAGGAGTGAATGACTTCTCCAGTAACAGCAGCACTCTGTGGGCAAAGTCCGTATTGTAAAGGCAGAAGCATCAGGGGTGAAGTGACGTGTGTCACAGAAGAGAGGCTGGGAGGGCTCTGGGGTGAGGCACAGAGGGCGCGTCCCGTGTGAAACCCCTTCCCTACGTGATTTTAGGTGATGCAGCAAAAACTGGATTCTGTACAGTTGTGTATTTTAATGTTTATGACTTATAAACAAGAACTTTCAATATTAAATAACCTTTATAATACATAGTTTACTAAAACAGGAGGAAAGCAGGCAAGCGTGTGTCACACAGAGGTTGGCGGGTTATCTGGAGCAATTTCGAGTTAATGGGCCACGGAGACCACGTCCCGGGCCGTGGACCTTTGAGAAAGGGCTGTTCTCTGGACACCCAACCAAGCACAATGCACTTCCCGAGTCAGGGACGTTCGGAGCTGCTGGCCTGGCTGTGTGATGCGGTTTCAGGGGACGGTTGTGCCCTTACTGAATTGTTCATAGTCACGCTTCTAAACGACCTGGGGTTTTCAGGCTCAGCACCTTCCCAGACCATATGTCCAATGTGATTAGTACGAATTACAGTGAGGATGTCAGAAGCTCCAGTCCTTTCGAGAAACAGTCACTGGGCATGGGGCGGGGGGAGACCCTCTCGCTCGGCCAGCCGAGAGGGGACAGACAGACACCACGGGTCAGGACGCACAGGTGAGCCTCACGAGCTTCCGAGGCGCTCCGTAGCCCCCCACAGCCGCCGCAGCCGGCTTCCAGGGACGCCGACCACCACGCGCCTCGGGGACAAACTGGCAGACCAGTCCCAGCCAGAAGCACGAAGCAGGCGACCGTACGACCCTCGTGAACATAGGGACTGTTGGCGTGCTCGTGGAGCGGACGTCTTCCGCGCCATCACGTATTACTGTTGAAACGCTGCTCGTTCCGTCTTGTTCTCCCCCTGGAAGGCTTATTTCTGGGATGTTCTACGGCCCGCACGATGTGTGCAGTGGCGGACAGATGCAGTATCAATAAACCAGTGAGTATTGGCAAGTGCTCAAAAGGGACAGGCAGAAAGTGTCTCAAAACAGACCAGGGAGATGATTTCTCCTGATCCGAGGGCTGGGATTTTCTTCTTGTTCATCTTTATATCACTGCTGCTTCTCAAAAACTACAGTCCTTTTTTGTCTCGAATGTCCCACTAGGCAGCCGGAGGAGGCAGCGACAGACCTCCACTTTCCATCCCTTCCGGCCCTCCCTCGGGCACGCCTGTGGTCCCAGCGCCGTGGGGTCCCCTCAGTTCAGCATTTGCAGGCGACGGCACAGTGACACCTCTTTGCACCCTGAGCGAGTGGGTGGCATTGCCGCGGCCATCCCGAGACGCGCAGCTCTGGACAGCCGCCTCCGAGGCGGGCAGCCCGTGGTGCCCACTGCAGGCTGGCCAACACCCCTGGCAGCTTTGCCGGGAGCCCGTGGGCACGCCTGCACCGTGCGGCACTTGGGCCCCCTCCCACCAAGTCTAGCCCTGATGCCTGCGCCGGCCACCCGGCTTCTTCCTCCGGAAGCCGCGCTGCACCCTGTGCGTCCAGTCTCTGCGGTGACGGCTGTTCTTATAGACCCTGACTTTCCTGCTTGTACTAAAGTCTGGGGGCGGGGTTAGTTCCAGAGCGAGGTGTCGCAGGGTTAGTCCCTCCTGAGGCCTCGCTTCCTGGGCTGCGGACGGCGCCTTCTCCCGTGTCCTGTGTGGTCGTCCCCCCGTGCGCGTCAGAGTCCTGGCCTCCTCTTCTTATGACACTACACATATGAGACTCATGCCATCAGGGTCACCTGGTGACCTCACTGTCGCCTGCTTACCTCTCCACGCAAGGTCGCTGCTTGTCCTTGGGGTTGGGAGACATGGCTCAGCCCCTAACAAGCAAGGCAGGCATGTCTGTGGCCGAGGACCGCCGCTAGGACGCAGGAGCTCCCGTGCAGAGCCCAGCCTGGTGCTCTTCCTTCCGTCTGACCGTCTAGGCCCGTTACTGTAGAGACTCACCCCAGGGCCAACTCAACTATGACAGGCGCCACCCCCACCTGGTCAGGAAGGGACTGGGGTGTGGCCTCGGAGGATCCCCCACCCGAGCCTTTAAACAAAGGTCACACGCACAGACGACTGTGCCCTGAGGTGTTTGGGGATAGAGAGGAGGCCAGATAGCAAATTCCCCTTTCCGGGGTCCCAGCCCAGGCCCCTCCCCGCGTAGTGACCAGCTTCTGTCCGGAGAGGGCTCCTTGTCAGCAGGCGGCCTCCACGGGGCGCTGGCAGTCGGGGCGGGGGCTCCGAGGCCACCCGTTCCCCTCTGGGGCGGGGGCGTCCTGAAGAAGAAAGCCACCTTCCTCTGGTACCGCCCTCGGCACTGGGTGAGCAGGAGCTGAGTCTCGTCTCCCTTGTCGTCTGCAAACGCACCCGCCCTCAGACTGGCCGGGAGCTGCTGGGGGGGTTCCGATGTCCGTGCTCACGAGTCAGCAGGGACAGCTTTCTGGAGTGGCGGGGGCCCATGCCCCACTCTCTGCCTCGTGTCTGCTGTGGGCTCTGAGCCCAGCCTTCCCCTCGCAGTGATGAGAAACAGCTTCAGTCCAAGTAACGCTTTTCACAGTGAAAGGAAAAGAGGCCAGGGGAGCGTTCCCCCTTGCAAACTGGGCGATTCGCGTCCGCTACCCTGAGCCTCACGCGATCAATGGTGGATCTTCAGACATCAAATGTCACCTGTGTCACTAGTGGTTTTCAAGGAAATAGGAGAAGAAATTGGAACCATCCTTTTTGAACCCCTGAACCCCACCTGGGTAGAAATGTTTTTTAAGATAAAGTTATTTAAACATTTAATTTAAGAGTAATTGTTTGGTGGGAAAGTAGGCTGAGTTCAGAAATTTAAGAGTTTATTTATTTATTTGACAGACAGAGATCACAGGCAGGCAGAGAGGCAGGCAGAGAGAGAGAGAAGGAAGCAGGCTCCCCGCCAAGCAGAGAGCCCGATGCGGGGCTGGATCCCAGGACCCCGAGACCACAACCTGAGCTGAAGGCAGAGGTTCAACCCACTGAGCCCCCCAGTCACCCCAGAAATTAAAGATTAAAATTTCCAGACCTTCCTCTGGGGCCCTGTCGTCCGAGGCTCGTGCCTGGAGCCCCTCAATGCAGTGGGCGTCGTCCTGCTCTGAAGTGAGGGCCGGGCCTCCCTGCTGCCACACTGTTTTCTACAGAGACGTACAGAGTCGCTTTCTGGAAGTAAGTTGGTGCTTTGGGCTGAAAGTAATCAGGTAAAGAACTTGTTAACGCTTGAGGATTGTCTCAAAATAACTTCTATGTAAGTAATTAGCTCTGTTTGGTGTGACCCTGAGATATTTTTAGCGTATTTCAAAAATTAGACAAACGATAGGCAGCACTCTAAGCAAAGGTGTGTCTGAAGTCTGGAAACGTTAAGGTGCGGTTTTCAGACCGAAAATTCAACACAGACGGGTCTGTTTGTTTACGAGCCGTCACGCGTCACACGCGAGGTGTAGTTCTGGTAACAGGCTCCTGCGGGTCTTTCGGGGGGTCCAGGGGGAGGCGGGTGTGCACACCAGCTGCACACGGAGGAAGCATTTGGCTCCGTTCCGAGCACGGGGCGCCGGGGCTCTGTGCCGAAGGCGAGAAGCTCTGAGCCACGGGTGTCCTGCTGCTCGTGCCCATGGGAGCCGGGCACCGCCAAGGCTGCGGGATAGAATTCGGTCCCTGCGGGGACGGTCTCTGCCCCACACGGCCTGGCCGCTTGCCGGGTGTGTCTGGTTGCAGCCACGAGGAGGAAGGCTGATGTGAAGGCACCTGCCGGAGGCGCCCCACGAACCGACCGGCCGCCCTGCCAGCAGGACCGGGTCGTGGCTTGTGGCCCAGCCGGGGTTCGCCTTCCCCTACGGACAATAAGGGCCACTGGCTCCAGCAAAGCCATGGCCGGGACAGGAGGACTGCCCTCCGTCGCTGAATCCGGGGGGGCGGGGGCGGCCGTCAGGTGGGGTTTCTGGGACTTTCTCTCCACACAGGTTTTATTCATGAGTGGCGTTGGTGTGAGTTTTTGGATACGTGCTATGATGATTTTGAGAAATTAAGGATAATTTAGACTCTCAGCTGATGTTCTTTGTATTATTTAAATAATGCATGTGCTTCTGAAGATTAGCTATCACCCTGTGGAGGGGGCCCCAAAATGGCCTCATTAAGAGAATGATGAAAAGACTCCCTTTGGAGCCCTTTTCAGGGACTGGTAATTACCACCGACGTTCATTAGGCGGAAGGGAAGGGAGAGGCCTGCTGCTGTGTGGGGCCTGCAGGAGGCTTGGCTGGGCGAGGGGAGGAGCCTGCTGGGGGCCGGCGTCGCTGTCCCCTGCTTTGCCTCCCGCCAGGCCTGCCCCTGGCCCTGCAGGAACCCCCTTGCTGGGGCAAACCAAGGAAAGCGAAGAAAACCCTGACCCAGAAGACACACTTCAGAGGGGGCTGCTTTGTGCACGAGGCTCCCGTATGCCAGGTGGGCAAGCTTGGATCCCCGTCAGCCCACGGAGGCGGCCACCTGCTGCGGGGGGAAGGCCCCCTGAGCCCCGGGCTTGACCTGCCCTACCAGATCCCCACGCCCCTGGCATCCCATGGCATCCAGACTGTGTTGTCCCTCCAGAAACTGGGGGCCAGGGTCTCCTCACGGCCCCCACCATGAAGTCCCGTGGAAGGAACTGAAGGAAGTCCATCCAGTGGCTTGGGCATGGCACGTTCCAGATGAGGCACGATGATCATATCCCTGCAGAGCACAGGTGAAGACACCCGCATGCTGCTCGCCCATCACTCTCCCATGCAGGACAAGACCCTTCGCTGGACAAGGCCCACGTGGAACGTGGCCCGGGGTGGCCACAGCCACTCTCCCTTCCGCGTCTCTCTGAACTCCCAGAGATACAGTTTGCAGAGAGAACGCACCGTCTTTAGGAATATTCCCTCCCCCTTTCCACACTTGAAAGCACATTTGATCCAGCAACTTATTTAAGCCGCGAGCATCTGAACAGAAGGTCCTGTGAGCTGAAGCAGGAAGTTCAGTCTTGATCTGCAGGACAGTTCGGGGAAGCCTGGCCGGCCCAGGGGCCTCACCGGGAAGCCCCACCAGCCCCCACGCTGTCCCGTCTCTGCCATGTCCCTTGCTCCCTGCTGACAGAACCCTGATCTTCCTCCTGGCCCAGGGCGCACACCCAGAGGAAAGGAGGGCAGTTGTGCCGGCAGGGGCAGTGAGGGTGCGCCCATCTGAGCGGCACCTGCGCCTGGTGTCTGGAAGGTGGGCCGGTGGGTAGGACTCTGCAGGCCATTGGAGACGTCCGTGGCCAAAGGCTGGAAAATAGGAGTGAGGCGGGGCGGGAGGAAGAAGAACGAGGCGCCCCTCCAGGTCTGTTTTCGGTGAGAGAAGCTGGGAGCCGGCGGTCTCAGAGCTGCGGAAGCCACGTGGAGTGTGCTTCCTGCCGGTGCCAGACCCCGGGCTCACCCAGGCTGGCCGTCCTCAGACTCGAGACGGACTCCCAGCAGCCGTGGAGCCATTCAGCAGCCGCTGGGCTCGGGGTGCAGGTCTGGCCTTCCGGACCACTTAGCTCTGTGACCTTGAGCAGGAGCTCCGAGTGGCTCTGGGTCTAGCACGAGGGGGGCGGCCTTCTGTGCTCTCCCAACCTCACCCACGCCCTGCTTCAGTCAGCCTGCTGGGAACAAGGTTTTGCCTCCGTGAAAGGACCCAGAGAGTCACCCTTCACCCCAAGACCACTGTCCATCCAAGGATGTGAAGTTGGGCTTTGCCACGCAGAGTTCTGTAAACCAGCCACACTGGCGATCGGCCCATCCACTGACCTCTCCTCAAAGAGCCACAGCCGGGTTAGGGTCTACCGTGGGGCACCGAGCCCTAGTGGCATCATGCCTGGCCTCTGGCCTCTGGCCTCTGTGCTGTGGACGCAGGTAGGGGCAGGGTGCAGGGGGTGCCCCCAGGGCCGTGCAGGTCTGGGCACTGCAGGGTGACACTCCGGAGAGAAAGTTCATTGCTGTCTGCACGGGAGGCCTGAGGGCTGTGACCAGCTCTGGGGCTCTCCTGGCTCTCGGGCCCGACTTTCTCCCTGTGACGGGTGGCCGCGGGTCCCATGCACAAGGGCTTGACATGCATCCAGTGCCATGAAGGAAGCACCCTGTGAGCACATGCATGACACGGTGTGAAATCACGACGGTGGGGGACCGAGGCCGCTGTCCGCGCGGCTCACTGACCTGCCGGCTGGGATGCCCTCCCTGTTCTTGCCACCACACGGGAGGAGCCCACCTCACTCTGGTGTCCCTGCGAGAAGCGTCTCCCGCTTGCCGATGGGACAGCCGGCGTCCTCAGAGCACCTGTCGGCGGAGGCTGCCCGCATTGAGCCCCATCCCCAGCCAGTGGCTCGGTGCCCCTCCGAGGCAGAGCCGGGCTGTTCTGGGGCAGGCGAGTGAGGACGACCTCACTCCACTCCTTTCCTTTCCCAGGACACAAACTGAAGGTCCAGCCCTCCCATGGCCCCTCCCTCCTCTCTGTCTTCCGCACACACGGCAGCTCCCCTCTGAGTATCCCCCTGTCGTCACCCAAGGACCAGGGAACAGCAGACTCAGTCTCACAGAGACGGCCAGAACGTCCCTGGTCTGTGACACCCCCCACCACCGATTTCGAAGAGTGTTTCTGAGACACCGAAGAGGCACCTTTTAACCCGGATACGCTGTACCCGCCTTGCACTCTGGTTTCTGTGCCTCAGTTCCAAGGGGCACTTGGCCGAGTCCCTCTGTTTCCTCTGACACATTCGCGACTCTGTTCTCACATCTGGGCTTTACTCTGTAAATTTTCAAGTATTAATTTTCAAGTATTTTGAGAATCCACAGTCTAATCTGATTTTCTTCAGTCGCATATGGACCCCGAATTGAGTGGTCCTTCCCTCTCCCACTGGCCCCAAAGTCCCACCCCACCCGCAAGTTTCCATGGACATGGGGGCTCTGTCTGGGAGTTCCATCCGTCTCCTGGGGCTCCTCGCCTCTCCTCACAAGGCCCCTGCAGGGTCAGGACAGCACGCCCTTGCGTCCCTTGTCCCTGCTTCTTGTCTTTCTGTTTGGGGCAGGGCACGGACCGTTGGGTGGACCAGAAAGTCAAGTGTCCAGGCTGCCCATGGGACCACAAGTCAGATCACAGTGAGAACCCACAGAGTAAGAACAAACTGCAGGCACAGAGTGGCTAA
The DNA here is from genome assembly GCA_004024605.1 of Pteronura brasiliensis. Classification (NCBI taxonomy): domain Eukaryota; kingdom Metazoa; phylum Chordata; class Mammalia; order Carnivora; family Mustelidae; genus Pteronura; species Pteronura brasiliensis. Next base: position 38,924 of record PJEN01001599.1, on the reverse strand, counting down.
AGGCTCGTGGAAACATGCGCCGTCTTCACTGCCAGGATCTTGGGGGTAATCAGAACTCCCCAAGGACACGTGGGCCCAGCCAGCACCACCGCTCACCCCGCACAACGGTGGGCACAGGGCTGGGAAGAGGAGTAGGACTGACCTCCAGGGTGCGGAGCCTCCTACGACCCGGCCTGCCTCCCTCACCCCGGTGCTCGCTCTGGGGAAGGAATTCCCTCTAGTAAGAACTGCTCTGGGATCCCAGGCCCCTGGTGGCCGGGCTCATGCCGGCTTGTCCCTGCCCTCCCAGCACCCCGGCCTCCGTGCCTCAGCCTTAAACCCACGGTCCACTCTGGGGTCTCTGCTGCGCCTCCCGCTGGGGTGCCAAGCCCCGCGAGGGAGCCCCCCAACCCCCGCGTGGTCTCAGGCTGCCCTCTGGCGCCCCAGGCGCAGGCTGCCCTCTGGCGTCACTCTGTGTGCCCTCTGCTCCCCAGCCAGCAGAACTTACTCCAGCCTCTCCTGCACACGGGAGGCCCAGAGTCTCCTCCCCACGACCCTCTCCGTGGACCGCTCACCACAGGGCCAGCTGGGAAGCCATGGGGATGGCCTCAGATCAGAAGAACCCCTGATGCGGGGACATGTTACAGCGGCTCTCTGGAAAGAAGGCGGCGACCGTCCCATCCCCCTCTTCATCAACAAATGAACCCCCCATCAGACCCCCGCCCATGGTCGGTCACGTCTAAGCGCAGGCTCCATTTCTCAGACTATGCCCACAAAACAAAGCGCTTGTTTATTGGTTTGTTGTGCTGCATTTGGGGGAAAAACCCCAAAGGCGTTATGTCTGTGCGCGCTCACTGCTTCTCCCCAGCACCTGCGCCCAATGGCTGCTCCCGGCCTCGCCCTCCCCCAAGGCCAGGAGGGAGGATGGCAGGCAAGGGGGAGCCCTCCGTGTTCCGGGGACAGCCCCAGACCGTCAGACTTCCAGGGGGAGGAAGGTGGGGACGCAAAGCAAGGAAGCGGGTTCGGGAGTCGGAGACCAGCCTGCAGACCCGCACCAGCCCCGCGGGACGAATTCATTAATGCCCCGCCACCAGCGCACTGTTTTCTTGTAATTATACACACCTCAGACGCTTGCTTTTGAAGACATTAATTGCATGATTAGTTTTATGATTTCTTCTGATTACCAATTAAGTTACCTTCTTTTTGTATTTCATACATACCGTTAGGGTTTATAGTGCAGCTTTTTAATTTCTCACCTAGCAGGGGTCCTCGCACATCGGAAGGCTACATTATCCACTCAATAAACAGAGAGTTTAATTCTCTGTGTAAAGGGTTGGTGTGGACCCGGGAAGGTGATGTTTCAGATATTACGCTATCAAGAGTGACATTTAATTTTACAGGGAAAAATCTTGTTTTTCACTGTCGTGACGATGTTCTCAGAGCGTGAGTTTAGGGAAGGGCGCTGACCAGACGCAGTGACCCCACATCTGCGGGCTTGGGTGCAGATATCACGTCGCCTTCCCTGAAGAAGACGTTGGCACCCACTCTGCCATCATCTCCTCACGCCTGGCCTCTTCCCGGGCAGGAGCGGGAGCCCGCAGGCGTCCCTCTTCCCACGCCATTGGTGCCCGCCGCACCTGCGGGCAGAGGGAGGCTCTGTGCCCCACAGACAGTGGGGCCGAGATCCCGTGGGGCCCTGTCCCTGCGTCCCCGTGGGCCAGGACAAGAAGTAAAATGGCCAGCCTCGCGCCACGGCTCACGGAATGACGTCTGCCCCCGGCTGTACCTTCACACTCCAAACTCCCTTCTCTTCCCCCAGGAAAAATAAGAGCAAATGGGTCTGTAACCAGCAGACGGCCAGGCGGACGAGACGCCTGCTTGCTTCACACTGAAATGACTCTGTAAACGGGCCGGGCGGGAGAAGGTGCAGCATCGTCGCAGCATCGAGCCCCGGCTCTGTGCACAAAGGGGCCCGTGAATAATGTCGTTTATAACATCGGGTGTGGGCTGGAGACCTTCACGTTGATTTAAAATGTACGTGTGTTCCCAGCTCTCTGACAGCCAGGCTGCCCCAAAGGGCTAAGCGCTAGGAGGTCTGAGACACTTCATTGGATGTGGCTGGAGAGAGAGAAAGTTCCAGTTCTGAGGTTGATCCTTAAAGGACTGGCCGCACAAAGCACTGCCTTGCGGGGAAGGAGCGGGTGGGGCGGGAAGTGTCTCCCCGGCGCCCGGCGCGTCCCAGGGCACCGCTGAAGGTGTGCCCGTGACTGGCAGGGAGAAGAGCCCGGCACCCTCACAGCTGCCAATTTTTTCATAAACTGGGGGGAAAACGTTTCTTGAGCTTCCTTCATTTGCTCCCGCTTCCGTGTCAAACCCCACTTCCTTTCTCCTGTGAAAACCCGCTTCGTTTCTCGTCCACAGGCTGCTGAATAATGTACGAGCAGGGGCGCTCTCAGCCCCGGGGACACAAAGGTCCCCAAGCTAGGGGCCCGGTCCAGGGCCTCCCGGGAGCCCCCACACCCGCCGCCCCCGCGGTCGTTACCATTCCTAGTGCAGCCCCCGGGCCACAGATACGTGTGTACTGGTAAAGGCTACAAATTAAGGATAAGTTTAGGAGAGCTTTGTCATTGCGGGGTGGAGCCCTTCACCTGAGTTTCGGCTGAAGCCCAAGTACAAAATTGTAAGTTTAGAGAAGAAACAACCAACAAAAAACCAACAGCCACTGTGGTGCAGCCGTGGGGTCCATCGGTGTGGGGGGTTGGCCTGCATACGGCGGTTTCCACTGCTCACGTCCCAGCCACTTGCCGAGAGAGAAGGAAGAACACACATGGGACCTTGACTCCTGTTCCAGACCCTCCTCCTGTCTCATCTCAGTGGACGTCAAAGTCCCGTCCTGCTTGTCCTGGCCTGCTTTCCGGGCGCTGGCGGTGCACAGAGCCGTTCCTGTGGGAGGACAGTGCTAGACCAGATGGAGCCCACGGCTAGCCTGCTCCCCTGCACTGCTCAGAGCGCACAGGGGCGCAGGCGGCCTGCTTGCTCGGCTGGGCAGCGAGACAGAGCAAAGGGGCCCTGGGGGTTGGCAGTGGCACCCGTTGCGGATGTGGGAGCAGCAACAGCTCCCTGGGGGGAACCAGGCTGGGTCTGGCCGCCCGCTGCTCTGCCAACATCCAGCCCTGCTGTCACCTTCCCTGAAGGACAGAGGAGGCCGACCTGGAGCCCTCACCCATCAGGAAAGGACCAATTCTAATTGTGAGGAATGGTCTGAGCCCACAACCCTGCCTCACGGACTTGCCAGGGGCCACTGCTCTTTTGCTGGCCCAGGGCTGCTGGTATGGCTTACACCTCGTGTCTGCCTGGAACAGTGTTGCTGCTTCGGGTGGAACAGCCCTCACGCTCAGATCTGCCCTCTGATGACCTGAGGGCTGTCCCTCCCTGCTACCAGGCTGGACGGACACACGCCCCCTATTGTCTGGACTGAAGTGAGTTCATGGCAAAGACACTGCACCGTCTGTGCCCAGAGTCAGCCCAGCGCTGACAAACATGCGGACGCTTGCCCACACACTCCCACGGCCACACTCGAATTAAATAATTAGAGAACAGTTGGGTGCTGATCCGCCCGTCATTGGCTTCTCCAGAGGCTGTAGTCAGCAAAGGGAACTTCACGAAGATGTTATAGTTTCAGTGGCTGCTGCATGGAGGAGAGGGCGTGAGCAGACGTCATGGCGGAGGAGGCACATTTCAGGGAAGAGACGTGGCAAACATGCACGTGTTCTGTGTTAGGCAGGGGAGGGAGTATACGGCGTGCAGGGCCAGCCCCTGCGTCAGAGCCCGGGGCAGCCGGGGACACAGACACGTCCCTGCTCTGCTGCGGAAGGTTGCTCACGAAGGGGAGCGTGCAGCCCACTCCCCGGCTGTCTGTGCTGGTGGTGGCACGAGCTCTTGGGCCAGCTCAGGTGCAGGGAGAGAGACAAGGATGCAGCCTCATCCAGGGGCCATGGGGGTGACCAAGGCACCTGGCGTGGGCTCTATGTGGAGGCGAAGCTGATGGACCTCGTCCAACTGGCTCCCTGGCCCTGGGCTCCCGAGGCCCCCAGTGCATCGCTCAGCCCCAGCTCTCCCGAGGGGCACCAGTGACCGCTTAGCCATCTGTCAGCCTGGTCCATAGTACACATCTGAGAGGAGAGGGAGGGAGGATGAGGACCTGGGCGGGGGGGGGCGGGCAGGGGGCTGGAAGAGCGGACGATGAAGGTTGACCATGCAAAGGTAGATTTGGAGGCACGACTGGGAAGTCTCTGGAAACAGAACGGTGGTGTCCAGCCAGCACAGGTCATCGCACCGGCCAAGGGCAGCCGCCTGCGTTTCCAGAGTCCGAAGCGCATGTTTTTGTTAAAACACTTGTTTTGCTTTTTTGAATACTTATGTAGAAAACTTAGGAAATGCAGAATAATAAAATTTTAAAAAGTAAAACAACTATAATTCTGCCACCCGGATTTACTTGCTACCTGGTATTTCTTATAGGATAATGTCTATGTATGGAAATACATAATGTATTTATAAAATATACATCAAAACGCACACCCCATGGAGAGTTCTGTCTGGCTCTTCACCTAGCACGTTCGGCGTGTCCAGGAGTTTAAGGTTCCGTCGGGGGAGCGGGGAGCGTAGAGTTCTCTGTACGGTGATGGTGGTCGGTGGTCCCCTGTTACAAATCACTGTTGTGATTTGTTACAAATTTGTTACAACTCACACTGTTACAAATCTTGCCGCCGTTGAAACCCGTGTACTTAGATGTGATCCGTGAGGCTTGTTATGAAAGAGCCACTTCTAGAAACGCAGGCACCAGCACCAGCCAGAGCGCGCCAGCCCCTCTAAGTCTCTGGGTTCTGAGGGTCCAGTTGCCTGCACGTCTTTCCCGACCACGGGCACCCCTGCCCGCACCATGCACGCCCGCGAGCACACCCGCAGCAGCACGGGGGGCCAGAGCTTTGCCAAGGTTTCTGCCATCTTCAAGGCAAATCGTGCCATCTTGTCGTTGCTTGAATCTGTGGTTTCGATTTTGCATAAACTTAGACATATCGGTCGTGCTGGGTCACGTCTTGTCCTGCTCCCGGGAGCGCTCTGCTCCTGCACCTCTGCTGTCCGTCTTCCTCGTGCCGGATGCTTCCCAGCTCGCTCTTAGGCCCTTGGAAGCTGCAGAGGGTGAGCTGGGCTGGCTGCGTGTCTGCCGTCTCCTCCTGGACTTCACCAACCGCTCCGGTGTCTGGAGTGTCCTCGCTCATCCTTGAGCAGAGAAATAGTTCCTTTTCTCATTTTCTGTTTTTAACAGTTCCCCTTACTCTTTTCATTCACGCGTCATTTCCGTTGTCACGATCATCTGCGGTGAAGTGAGGGGTCAGCATGGGTCATTTGTCGAGGGACCCAGCTCCCGCCGGTCCGCCGTGCTACCCTGGCCCATCGCGGATTTCTCCTAGACAAGCTCACGGTGCAGAGAGCATGCCCGATTGGTTATGTAGAACCTTTGGATATTCATGCCCAGGTTTTCTCAGATGTGGAACGTCTTCAAGTGGGCATTTGCTAGAGTTGCGGCCGGCCGTTGGTTCTCTCCCCGGATGCCCGTCTCTCTTAGGAAGCATGTCCCTGCATCAATGGACACCTCTGCTGCCCCCTTCGTTCCCTGTGCTTTCTCTCATTGCTCTGGAAGCTTCTCAAGCTCACGTCGGACCCTGCCGCAGCCTGTTGTCCCTGATGTGAATGTGAACTCCACTCCTGTCGTTTTCATTTCTTTGCCCCTGTTGGCCTGTCCACAGTCTGTGTGTGACTGTTCTGCACTTATGTCCCCACGGCTGTCACCATGTGATGCCTGTTCTCGCGTCACCCTGTCTTCTGGCCCCAGTCCTATTTGGAAGGCGCTCTCACAGAGGCTCTGGGCGTGGGACCCCTTCCTATTCTAGAACATTCTTTCAGGGGTCCCATGTTGCCGGGTCCTCTCTGTGCTTGGGCTCATTCTCAAACAAAGACTAGTCTCTTCTGACAGAAGGAAGAGGTGTGTCCCCCTGCGGCCTGCTTGCTGGCTGTGTTCTTTCCCCAGATAGGCTGTGCTCGGGGCCTGGGGGGGGTGGTCGGAGGGAGCCAGGGCGGGCAGCTTACTCTTCGTAGCTCCCAGGAAAATGCCCACATTCCCAAGTGGGTTTTAATCCACTTTGCTGAGGTGTCATTTACTCACAATAAAATCCACCAAATGAAGAGTCCCGACAAGTGTGTGTGGGTCAGGATCCAAACCACCACCGTCCCCCAACCCTCCCCTCCCCTTTCTGGCCGTGCAGAGTCGTGGTCTACGGACGGACCCCACGTTGTCACTCGTTATGCCCTGTGGTTCCGCTCGACACCTGCGAAGCCTCCGGCCCGTTCTGGGCTGTCTGCCGCTCTGAAGCGCTCGGTGTGGGAGACCCTGGGGCCCAGCACAGCTGCGTGGCCACAGCCGGGGCGCAGGTGGGCTGACGTCTGCCCTCAGCCCTCCACCCAGTGCCTTGGGGGCTGCGGCACATGCACAGATGAGGGAGGAGTGGGTTGAAAGCTCCTGCCGCCTCCCATGGGGCGCTCGGAGCCCGGAGGAGAGCTCAGGTGAGGAGGAGACCTTCCTCCGCACTGGGAACAGGCCGCCCTCCCCCAGGGCGTGTTGCCCCAGGCTCCGCAGCAGGCTGTCTGTGCACCAGACGGCAGGCAGCCACGAGAGGTGCATGGACCCGGCAGGCACACACCTGTGTGCACCTGGTGCTCCTTCGGCAGCACGGGGGGACATGGGGGCGCCTTATTTACAGAACGCTTGGGTCAGGGACAGGCCCGGCTTGTGTTCTGTGTGGCTCCTTCCTCCTGAGGTGGTCTTCAAGGTCGGCGTGGGTCCTGCCAGCCTATGAGCCCCGTTCCAGTCTTGTCTGCGGCCAACCCCGGTCCCGCCCCTCCCCTGCGCTGAGACGGGTCACTCGCGTGCCTTTCCCTCTGCTGCTACACCGACTTCTGGTGGGAGGCGGCTGCGCGGCGCTCCCTTGTCTCTGCCGGGGGATGGGCGGATGGACGGGGGAGCAGGGGTCGCAGAAAGGTTCGAAGGACCTCGGCGGCACCGGCCGAGGAGCAGGTGCAGGGGCACTGTCGACTGTGTCCCGCAGACGCCTCGCGGACGGTTCGGAAGTACAAGGCGCTCCGCAGACACCGTCAGCACGGGGCTGTGCTGCTGGTCTGCCCCTCTCTGCGCTGGTCAGAGGCTCACACAGTTTCCGGGAGCTACTGACTTGTTGGTCCTAAAATTTCCACGTACGAAGAAAACCAAAATATCAACATATCTGGAGGAAATCCCAAGAGTATTCGTTTAACATTCGTTAAATATTCGTTAAATATTGTTAAAGATGGGGGACACGAGAACACTTACGGCTTTGACACTGGACCCAAAATACAGGAGGCCACAGCGCTGTTCCCCGGGCTCATGGTCCATTAACGCCTGCGACCCACGGACGGCGTCCCTGCCCTCCTTGGGTATGTGTCTCTTCTCGTCCCTTAGAAGAACTCGGGCGCAAAGAAGGCTTTTCTGACTAGTTGTCCGTGATCCCCGCTGGGGCAGGGCTGGTAACTTTTCTCCGCGCCACCATCGGCCCGGGCCCCCGACCCAGCCGGGCCCTCTTACTGCCTTTGCTGCTGGAGGGAAGGGAGTTGCAGAACTGTTCCCTGCTCAGTCTCTCAGGCCAGTGTTGGCACAAGACACAGGCTTCTGAAAACGGGCAGATCGCATTTGTCCCTCCTCCCCCCATTATTCCTTTTTTAACGGCGATTTTTATGGGATCTCAGGACATCTGGGTTTAGGGAAGCTTGGATGCGTTCATCAGTCAGGATAAAACCGCCGTTGTGGGTGTATCTGTCCGCTCAGCTGAACCAGTGAACTTTCTTGCCGTCCGCCTGCTCCTCAAATTTGTATTTAAAATAAAAACAAAGTATTCCGTCTCCCATTTACAAAAAGGCAGCCGTCCTTAACAGACCCACACGGATTAGCGTTCCTGCTTCGGCAGAGCCCACTCGGCAAAGTGCGAAACAGTTGCAGCCTGAGGTAATTTGCAAAATGCAGTCGCCTCTGATCGGTCTGAAGTAATCCTCCTGCTCATGAGACAGAACAGGCGTCACGGCGCCAGGCCTGACGCCAATTACACCGCTAACGCGGGTGCACAGTGGTGCGGCTGCCAAGCCCAGAGCCAGCCGGGCGCTGTGGCGGGCTCGCTGTTCCCTTCCCGCCCCTTGGTGCTGTCTGGGGGCAACCGGAGAAGAACAAACTCCGCCATCGTGGGAGCAGTACCCGTCCGTGGGGGTTAGAGGCCGCAGACACCGTGGGCGCACACAGCCCCACCGGCAGTCCTGCCGGGCCCTGGGCCACAGCCATCCCCGACTCATGCCCTTGCAGACAGGATCCGTCCTGTCAACAAGCCCAGCCCCGTGGGGTCGGGACACTCCCCAGCCCCTCCAGAGTCAGAGGACTCCACCGGGTCCAACCTTCCCATCCTACTGTACTTCCCACTCGATTTTAGTTCCGCAGACACTTCGCTGCGAGCGTGTGGTGGGACAGGCTGCGGTTCCACCGCAGCGGGGTCGGTCACAGGCCCAGGGTTACACGGACGTCTGCTGTCCCCCAGGGGCTGCCGGGTGCTTTCCCTGGTCACTGCTCTCCGCAGGGCGGGAGGACCTGGTAGGGGAACCCAGTGCCGGTGGCTTGAGGACAGCGTTGATGGCTTCCGGTCTGACTGGGTGCAGCCTGTCAGAAACAGCTGTGGGCCCTCCCCGGCCCCCTGGTCACGGCTGCCGTTCCTTCTCTGCCCCACCCAGTGCCACCGGGGGAGGACTGAGAAGGGCACCCAAGCTGCCCACCCCTCCCAAGCTGTCTGGCTCTTCCCTGAACATGTCAGCCCCCACCAGCTAGATGCAGGGAAGAAATCCCAGCCAAGCCCAGAGAGAAAAGGCTTCTAACCTCGTAGAAAGCCCAGACACAGAGCGGTCACAGAGGGGGTGTGCAAATTCCACACTTTGGAACCAGGTCAAAGTCAGTAGAATAAACATCCATGTTTTTCATCTGATTCACCAAATGTTCGCTTTCTACTCCACGTCCTCAGGCCCGTCACTGTCTGTCTGTCTGTCTGGATGGAATGTTTGCAAGTCTCTTCCCGACCTTCTAAAACTCTGCCATGGGCTTACTCACAAGTGTGTCTTCTAGGAGCCAAGACTGTCCACGTCACCACTCCAAGTACAGCACTTGTGCAGTGCACCGTGTGACCGACGGTTCGGGCCGGGCCCCCACACTCTCATAACGCTGCTCGCGGCTGGCTTTTCACTTCTGTCCAGGTTCCAGTCAAGCAGCAAGGCACTTGGTGTCCCGCCTCCTGCTTCTCTTTACCCTCAAGTACCGTCCTGTCTTTTCGTTCGGCTTTATTTTGGGCCCCTCGTTCCGCAGCATGCGGCGACACGGGGCCAGCTGTCCTGCAGTGCTGGCGCTTCATCCGGGTTTGTCTGTTCCCCGGGTGATTAGTTTCAGAGGAAAGATTTTGGCTGACAGGTGGGGTCTGTCACAGGCTTCCCACTGTGTCATGTCAGGAGTGGGCAATGTCGTTCTTCCCAGTTTGGACGAGGCTAAGTGTCCATTGGGGAAGGTCGTGGGCACCGCCTTACTCCTCTACAAAGACAGCTTCTTTCCTTGGTTGTTAATGAATGGTCTGTGGGGCTTTGAGACCGTGAGACTATCCTGCGAGCCCATTCCCGTTCCCCATGGACCTGCTCCAGCAGCTGGGGAGGGGAGGGTGGGAGGGCTGCCTAGGAGGGAAGTCGGGCGGGGAGCCCCTGGCTCCCACCTGCACAGGCCCCTGAGGTGCGGGTACCGAGAAGCCAGCTTCCATGGCATCCAGGGCACTGAAAACCAGGAGGGCATCACTGCCGGGGAGGGTGCTTGCTGGGGGCGTCGGGACGCCGTGTCTCTGGAGAAGCTAGGGGATTGGGGTGCCCAGGAGAGTGGCAGGAAGAGGTGGTGGCTCCGTGGCCTGAGGGCCCCATCTGGCCCAGCTCTCTAACCCCCAGATGGGCTCTGAGCCTGCACAAGGCTGGGGTCCGCGCAGAGCCTGTGTCTGGCACATGGAGGTCCAGGGAAGTGTGGGGGACAGCCTTCTTCGTTGTGTCGTAGGACACTGTCGCGGACCAATTCGGGCGACTTCTGCATTGAGTTTCAGTGGGTCCTCTGTACGGGTAGCTTCCCACCTTCCGTGTTCCTCTTGTTGGAACCTCTGGAAACAGAGCTCCCCTGGCGCGTCTCTTAACCTGCCCCAGTGACAACACTGAGCCCAGATCTGCAAGCTCATTTGGTCACACGTGTGGCCTTTTCCCCAGATCATGACCTCTTTGATGGGGAAGCCTATGCATGTCATTTCCAAAGACATTCGCTCCCCAAGCAGCTTGGTGAACCAGCAGTCTGGTGACCGGGAGCGCGGCCCGGACTGGTGCTGGGGGCAGGGACTGTGACGCTTGTGTTTGGCTCTAAGTGGCTCCTTGGAGAACACACTTTATTACAGACTCTTTAAAATACATTTCTAGGGAAACAAATTTAGTCGTCCTCGTTAAAAACGTATTACATATTTTAAATTAAACTTGGGCTCACGAGCGTGCCGTGCCTGGTCACGTCTAATGCCGGCATCGGCACACACAGCATGACAGGAAGCACTTGGAACACATTTGAAATTAAAATCGTGTTTAGTTTCAAGACAAGGATGTAATCAGTTTCCCTTAGAAAGTAATGAAAACTCGAACGCGTTGAGAGACGTCGCTTGAAGACAATAGCGACATCATCTTTTTACTGAATTCATGACTTCGAGCAACATACTCCAGTGATCACTTCTCGTAACGGGCCCCACCGACGAGACCGGGACCTGTCAGTCCACTTCCCTTCCTTCCGAGGCTGCCCCAGCCCAAGCGGGGAGGTCACGGCTGTGACCTGGACAGGCCCCTGTAACTTGACACCTGTTTGCAGGAAGTCGGTAGCTGGCCTTTGGTTTACATCTGCCTGGCTTTACCTTCTCGTAAGTGGATCTTCGATTGAGTTCCTCGTGTCAGCAACAAGCGGGACCTCCGTCAAGGTCTCCGGGAGCTCCTCCAACAAGCTGGCTCTGTGCCACCCCGGTGCTAACCACATGGACGCCCACGGTGGCGGGCGGGCCGGGAGCTCGTGGGCCGGCAGGAAGTGCCCACCCGCGCCCCCATCGGCGTCCCATCTGAGCAGAGACACCATCTGGGGCAAGGACGCGCTGGAAGCGGAACGCTATCCGGGAACGGTTCTAGGAAGCCTCAGTCCAGCCGAGGTGACTGTGGGTCAGGAGACCCGCGCAGAGCATGTGCCCATGCTTACCAGGCACCCGGCCGTGGGGTCCCACCCTCACCATGGCTGGCCTGAGCCCCCACGAGCCTGAGCTCCTCCGGCCTGGACTCCGCTCCGTCCCCACGTGACCTGCGTGAGGTGACCCACCCAGCGTGAGGGGTCCCTGTGAGAAGGGCGGGAGTGCCAGCTGGAGGGAGGCAGGTACAGATGGGCTGTGGGGTATGTGCTGTGCAGCCCGGTTGCCCGGAGAGACCAGCAGGCCCCCTGTGTCCATGGAGCGCTCTCCGCCTGACTGCCGACCGCTTCCCACAGCCCCAGCCACGGGTCTGCTTTGCGGCTCCAGAAACCCGCTGAGACCCTGTGGGGGAGGCAGCTGGCCCCAACCTTGGCCTCTGCGTCTCTGCAATGAAGATTCCGCGGGGGACGCTGGTGGGGCTCCTGGTTTCGAGCTGTGCTCCACCGGCCTCGGTGGTACCCCATGTGCCTGCGGCGGTGCCCCCTCACCCTCTGGGGGCTCTCACCCTAGGACTCCACGCCCACTGCCCCACTGGAGGCCTCCCAACGAGGCTGTGAAGTCATGCCCCCTTCTTGGAGGCTGTGCATGTGCCCCAGGGCACCCAGGGGAGGGGTGCGTCTGTGGCCATCACGGATCTTCACCCTGGCAGTTCTCGTGCCACAGAAGCAGAGGAGACCTGCGGTTCTTTGGTGAAAACCTCGCTGGAGCTGGCGTCCTCCTGTCCCGTCAGCCCCGAGCCCACTCGCACACAGTGTCTCAGGGCCCGTGCGGGTGCCCACTGCACACACGGGAGCACCGAGAGCCCTGCTCCTTGTGCAAGATGCTGGGAGAGCAGGTGCCAAGTCTTCTTTCAACGCAGAATTTCAGGTCCTACCCCGTATCTGAACGTGGGAAAGATGATCCAAGGACGCGGGGCTTGTGTGATATGCGGAGGGTGAGCAGCGTGCTGTTTACACGAGCTTTCATTTCCCGGTGGGTCTTCACCTGCTGCTGTGGGAATGACGTGTGCACCGGCCTGCAGGGCCCTGGGGCTCCCACAGACTCAGGAGCAGTGACGAGACAGTGAGGCCGTGGAAGGCAGGGGGCTGACAGGCACAGAGCCAGCGTGCTGGGCCCTCCTTGCCTGCTGGAGGGACTACCAGCCCGAGGGCCTTCTCTGGGCACCTCCCGGAGCCTGTCATCCGTGCTCCTGTCCCTACGGTCCCTCCCACGCCTTCACCATCCTTCCCTCGGGCCTTCTGTTCTTTGCCTTTCCAGAAAAGTCCATGTGCAGTGATCAGGCTTGACTGTGTTTTTGGGTTTGGTTTAAGGAAAATAAAGGACTTGCGCCTAGTAAGACCCTGTATAAAGTCCTTGATTATTAGCTTTAAAGAGCTTTTTGTATGTAAAGCCCAGTGAAAACACACTTGGATTTCGGGTAGGCCAGGTGCTGTCACTGGAGGAGACACTGCGGCCGGGGCGGTGACTCTCCCAGTGAGGCACCGTGACGACCCTTTGCCCCACAAGGTCGTGAGACCCCCACTGCAGGCAGGAGGGGAAGGACAGGTCCCTTCGTGGTCATGAACGGGGTTAGGACGTTCAGAGGGCAGGTGGGCAACTCGGGTAGATTCCAGAACACTCGTCTGCACACACGTGTGGCTGAGGCCCTGCAGCTCCAGACAAAGTCCCAGAACAGAACTTCTCAGCTCGGACCAGGAGAGACCCAGTGAGACCCCGGTTCTCAGAGCCCCGACAGTGTGGCCTGGCCAGCCCCGCCCAGGACGGGGGCCTCCCAAGGGAGGCCGAGGGGACCAGACCTGCTGTGCAACTGGCCACACCTCTCCAGCAAGGGCGGGTGTGCTTAGGGCCAGTGAGCCGCTCTGTTGTGAGCCGCTTCCCGCGGCGTAGACCCTGCCCCCACACTCAGGCTCGGGCCGTTGGCTCCAGCAGCCGGGCCACAGAGTGCGTATTTCAGCGCGGGCCCTGTGGGGTGCAGCCAGGCCCTGGCACCGGGACGGCAAGCAACGGTGTCAGTCCCATGGCTCTCCGAGCTGTGTGTGCACTGCTGCGTGTCCTGTGGGCCGTCTCACCGCACACTCGCCGCCCACCCCCAGGCCACTCCTGCCCCGCCTTTCAGAGACAGCAGAGCTGCGTGCAGGGAGGGATGGCAAACACCCCGGGCGGGCACGACGGGTGCACGGCGGCGGCGGGTTCCAGCGCCGGGAGCTCCGAGCCCCTCGCAGGAGCTTGACAGCAGGCGTCCCCTGCCTGTGCAGAGCTGCTGGGAGCCGTGTCTGCGCTCCCCGGTCTGTGGGGTCTTCCCTGGCATCTTCCGGCCCCTGTAGGGTGTTCTGGAAAAGCTCCCTCCTCGTTCCCCTGCCCCTTGCGCTGCATGAGGGTGAGGTTCGCCGTGGCGCCGAGGGTCCGGGACGCAGTGTTCCCGGCCCTGGAGCTGCGCTCGTCTACACAGCAGTACGTATCCAGGCCACGTGTGGGAAGGAGCTTGCAGGCCAACACCCCAGGTGTCCAGGCTCAGCCTCTCCAGGGATCTCTGTGCATTCGGTGGAGCCGCGTTCCACAGCGGGGTAAACTGAGGCATGGGGACACCTCACCCCCCACCTAAAGCAGCTCCCTCTGGGCACTGGCTTTGCTGTGAGTGTGATCGGGTGCTCTGGGACTGTCTGGCCTCGCCTGTGAGTCCTGCATGAGGCTCTTCCCATCACATGTACGCACGGGTCTCAAGCCAGCAGTGGACCCCCAGAGGCACCTCCCTGGCAGCCGGGGTCGGGGTCTGTCTACCCACCCATGAGGCATTTCTTCAAGCTTTTTCAGAAAAGAGAACAAAAACGGCTGTTCAAAGAAGCCGCCCGCCCTGAGAAACCAGTGAGAAATCTGCAATCCCAAACAAGAGTGCCGGTGGGGGGGTGGGGGTTGGCGGGGAGGGCAGGGCCCGCAGGCCCCCAGGTCGCAGTTTCCGGAGCGCCAGGGGTGGGCCCCTGGGAAAGGGGCCCCGGCCGTCCTCCTACGGTGACGCCCCCATTGCCCGGCCACCTGTGATCCGGGAGCATCTGCAGGACAGGCTGAGTTCCCGGGGCTGTGGCTCTCCACGGAGAGGGGCACAAACCCCCGGCGCTGCCCAGACCTGGGCCCGTTCTTGGCGCCGTGGGGCACCGGCCCGGCTTTGCCGCCAGGCAGCCCCGAGTCCCAGCGTGTGTGGGTCTGTGTCCGCCCCACGCATCCGTGGCGTCCCACTGGGAGTCCATCGGAAGAGCGCGCAAGGGGCTGTGGGAGGACCGTGAGGAGACGGCGAGCCCAGACAACCACGGGACCCTCGAGCTCTACCGACGGGAGTGATCCTGTCAGCTCTGGAAGGACTTTACGGGTTTACTTGAGAGAGCGAGGGAGCACGAGCAGGGTGGAGGCGTGGGGGTTGGGGGATGCTAACTCCCAAGACGGTGCCTGGAGCGAGACAGGGCCGCGGAGAGGGGAAGCAGGAAGGGGCGGCCAGCCCGGCTCTTCACCCACGAAGCCCCCTACGGAGCCCAGAGGGGCCGCGGCTTGGCCCCTGTCGCAGAGAGCCCCAAGCTGCCCGCCGGCGTCTGCCCCCGTGGCAAACTAAGCCCAGGGCGGCAAGGGGCCGGGCTGTCGCCTCGCACTCTGGACAGGGCAGCCCTGCACTCGCAGGGGCAGTTTGGAAGCGGACTGGGCATTTTGACGTATTCGAGAGGATAATCCGTTTCCTGGCAGACAGATGTGATTCAGTCAGGATTAGTGTGACTGAGTGTGACAGAAAATCCAAAGTAATAGTGGCTTCAACAACTGGAGATTTGTTTTCCTTTCTTGGGGGGAAGGAAGGCAGGAGCGTCGCCGTGGCTGAGACGCCGGGATGGGCGGGAGCCGGGCGAGACGGGCCAGACTCACTGGCACCGCCCGCAGGCCCAACTCCGCGGCACGTCCGTCAAGACCGTGGCGGGGACATGCGTGTTCGGGGCTCGTGGACCCGCTGAAGACAAGGGCGAGGCGGGAGGGGCTGCTGCTCCCTAACCCTGGTCCCTGGGGTGCGGCACTCCACGGCCCGGGTCTGCCCTGTATCTGCGGCAGGGGTGCGGCCCGCGGTAGAGGCCCGTCTCGGGAGCACCTACGCTGTGCAGGTCTCTGTGTCCGGACCGGCCGTGGAGGCGCCCTCGAAGGTCCGGGTCCCGGTGGGTCTGGTGAGCCGTCTTCGCTTCCCAGCTGGGTCAGCCCATCATTGACAGCACTTGCCTGGGCATCCCTTCCCCCACAAAGAGGGAATTGGGGGTTTTGCCTAAATAAAGCATCCAGACACACAGACATGAGATCAGAGAAGCAGAAACACCTGTGCGGGGGGAGGGGCAGGTGGACAGCCGGGAGATCGACATCCTGAACCCACACGTGGCACCTCTCTGCACGTGGGACCCCAGTGGCCCCCTCCCTTGCCGGCCATGTCTCGGCCTCTCTCACAAGTGCGTGCTCAGCACAGGCCTCCCACCCGCCCCAGCTTTCTGCACGCGGCCGGCTCCAGGCGGTCTGTCCCGGGGGCCTCCGAGCGCCGCGGGAACAGCGGGTGGGGGCAGAGCACACATGGGTACACGTGGGGGACTTAGAGCAGCACATATAGTGCCTGTGGACTGGTCACAGGAACTCCAACCCAGCATCTCTGAACCCAGTGGCATTTCCTGTCACAGACGGACAGAGCCCTGAGGTCACAGCTTCGGAGCTTTTACAGCATAAATGTGCAAATTTGCCTACGATTTAGACGTTCTAGAAGGAGCTGATCCTGCTCTGGGACCACGTAAGCCCGTTATATTTGTCAAGCAAACTTTCGTTTCAGGAGCTGTACCCCTCAGAGCAGAAAGCGTTCTGATGGACAGCCGTCACAGTGGCGGTCAGCCCGGGCCTGCGGGACGCACGCCCGCTCTCTGGCCTCCCGCCCTGGCTCTGAGGGTCTCCGACTCCCACCTGCTGGCGTTTGCAGGCGGGCAGGGACCGGACATCCGTGTAAACGCGGGCGTTGGTCACTTTCTCCAAGTCTCAGCGGCAAGACGACCTTCACCCGACAGGTGAGAGGCGGTAGGAAATCCTGTGTGCAGACCTCTCCGTGGCCTCGGGGACGGTGGGGAACGACGCCTTCCGAGCCGGGAGCTGAGTGGCCTGAGCTGTGCGATGCGAAGATGTTTGCTTTGCTTGAAGAGCCTCGAGTTCTGTGCTCCGTGGGCATGAGGCTCGCTTATGTTTCTGCCTCGGGCTCGAGGAAGGCGGACGGACGGTCGCTGGGAGCCGCCCCCGTTGTGGGGTCTCAGTGGCTCCGCTCAGGGTGCAGGAGGTGCAGAGGGGCTCTCCCTGCTGTGTTCCCCGGCGTCCGGGGCGCTCGGAGGAGAGAGAAGCCACACGCTCAGTGGTTCCTCCAGAGTGGGGCCAGCCGGGTCCCGGGCGTTAGTCGCACATCCCTGCCTTTCTTCATCGGTGTCCTACCCCCTCCCCACCACCCCGTTCCCTAGCCCCTCTCCCTTGCGTGCCCTGCCCGCACAGGCTTCCCCTGCACCGGCCTCCCTGTGGAGTGGCTCCGGCCGCCCGTCTGCAGAAAGCTCCCCCAGATGTCAGATCGCCCCCACAGCGGGCAGGGGCTTTCACGGAAGCCCAGGCCCTGGGCAAGCGTGGCACCAGCACGACCTCCACGTGCCCCCACCGGCTCAGAGAAGGTGGGGCACACGGTGCCCCAGACAAGGCCATGAGGTGTGTGCTGGGTTTCGACCCCGTCTTCTGACTTCCCAGCCCGGTTTCAGCACCTCTGGCTCAGCCTCCGGCCTCCTGTGGAAGATTGTCCTGTGGAAGGTTGCTTTGATGCTGGCTGAGATTTTCCTTTAAGAAATGAAGGGGTCTGTGCCAGACGCACTCGACTGTCCCCTCCCAGGAGGCCCAGCCACCAGGGCCACGGTGGAGAAGCCCACAGCCAGCCGAGAAGGCGCCGGCCTGCGCCCGGGAGAGATCTGCTCCACTCTTGCTGTGGCCACTAGCGTCACTGCCGTCCGAAGGGAAAGGAGCGTGAGCCCCTCCTAGGACTTCTGGAACCCCGCAGAGCCCTGGGAAGGTCATTTAGGCTGCCCGGGATCCTGTCCCTGAGTGGCACGGGGGTGGCCTTGTGTCCTGGGGCATTTTCCCTTCACCGTTTTTCTACGCAATTGAACGTTCTCATCTATAAAAGTGGGATCACCAGATTTTGTACAGTGAGTGTTAAGATCTGGTACTTTGTTCAGATTTCCCCGGCTGCAGAAGGGTTTTCTATTCACGACCGCCCAGCATGTGGGCCTGAGCACAGCCTGCGTCCATCCCTCAGAGGGACCGTGCTGTCTCCGCTCCTCGGTCTCATGCCCTGCCCCCTCCCGGCGCTGAGGCCAGTATGGCAGACAGGCCCCGAGGTCCCCTTCTCAGCAGCCCGCACGGTCACTGCCTGCTCCGAGATGACTCGCGCTACAGCAGTGCTCGAGGGGCTCGTGCGTCCTGGCTTCAGACGACACATAACCACAGGCACGTGGCCGTGCCCCGTGGACGCTGCTGCCCCTTCCCGTCAGGGCCCCTCAGCCACCCACCTGGCCCCTTTTAGGGTTACAGTCCGTTGAGAGGCGGGGGTCCCCCTGGCACCGCCCACGGGAGGGGGAGGGGGGCGGGAACGTGTGACTTCCGAGCACGATGAGGGGCGGCTAGATTCGGGGGAGGACCGGGTCTCCGCAGCGTTGGTTCCACACGGAAACTTCAACCGCAGATGGCGTGACAGTGAAAACCTTGCTTCCTTTTCCACGATCTCCGTCTGTTTCCACGGACCCCTGCTTCCTTCCCGGCGGAGGGCAGACGATTAAATTAAGGTCTCCTTGCCATGAACTACCTGGGACCGGGTCTCCCCACTGGTTCCGTGTGGAGACGCTCGAGCAAAGAGTGAAGCAGAGCGGCCCCAGGCCTTCCCCCACCCTCCTGCACCAAGTCTCCCAGCCAACGCGTCGTCCCCCGTTTGCTTGGGCAAGTTCTCTCTCCTCACAATTAAGGAAAACTCCAAAGAGCCTCAGTCAGCCCCGCATGACCACCGTGCCCCGGGCGCGTGGAGGGCGTCCTTCTTCCTCACCGAGGCTCACGGAGTCTCTGGAACTCAGACTCTGGTCTCGCTGGCCATCCCACCCTTGGCGGGGCTGTCCTCATTGAGTGACATGACCCAGTGGGGAGTGCAGTTCTGCCCTCTCCCAGGAGCCGAGGGGAGGGTCCCATGGGCCTTTCTCCACTCTGTGAGATGCATGGCTTGGGGGCTGAGGCTCAAGCTAATGGAGGCCCCGTCTGTCTGCGGTGGAGATAGCGGGAAGGCTCGGCGAGGAGGCTGAGAAGTGAGGGAAGGTAATTCACACCGTTGGCCCTAAAACCACGGCATGAGTCTGCGTCCTGTGGGCCTGGGCACCCAGGGTGGGCTGGATGGATGGAGGCATCTGCCCCCGACTCGGGACGCCCCCAGAGTCCTTTCTGGAGCACCTGAGTTCCGTGTGGGTCAGGCCTGGCCGGGGTGCTGCCCGCCCGAGGGCTCCCTTGGCCCCTGTGGGTTCTGAGAGACACTGTAGCCCTCAGGCCAGTGTTGAAAATACCCCCACACCTGGGGAGGTAGAAAAGCAGGCCCTGGGGACATGGCCTCTGCCACTCAGTAAGAGTGGCCAGCTATGTGTTCCTGCTGGTCACCAGGAGCCCTGTTTTCTGCTTGATCTGGTAATGTCCAGCAAAAGCTGAGCAGAGGCTCAGGACAGGCCACTGTTAGAGGTGCGGAGGACGGGGGGACCTCAGGGGACCTTCCAAGAAAGTTAAGGGAGATGGGGGACCGTTGGCAGGAGCTAAGGCTTGGATGCATTAGCTCGGGGTGTGGGTCAACACCCGAGGGGGACGTGGGGTCGAGGAATGATCCTGCTGGTGCACTGGGAGCAGCTCGCTAGGGGGCCAGGGTAGCAGACCAAGGGGAGGAGGCCCATTGTCCAGGGGGGCACAGGAGGGGGTCTGAGACCTGGAGTCCTGGGATTTGCTGCTGGACTGTGATGCCAGGCAGGGAGGGCATGAGAACAGCTTTGCTTATGACTTACCACCTTGGGTCAGGGGTGATTTTCTGGGCTCCTGATGGGCCAGGAACGTGATCTGTGGTTTGCTGGCGAGCAGAGAACCTGTGAGCGCCAGTCTGTGCTCACAGGGTCTTGAACGGTGGGGTAGCGGGTCTGACCTTCCTGCTACTGTGGTAGGCCCAGAGCCTTGCCGTCGGTCACGCCAGCTCCCCGGAGCTGGCCCAGTGCTTACTGGGCTCCCTGCCTTTACCAGCCTCCCCCAAACCCTGACGGCTGGACCCCCTCTGTGGATGGAGAGCACTGAGGCTTTTGTCCTCCTGGGTGGAGCGTGCCAGCCCGCGGACGGCACAAGCCAGTTAGCCCAACAGTGGAAACCAGAACGTTTGGTGCATTTCTGAACCGCCGAGAATGCTGGGTGGGGCAGGGACCGAGACTGTCCCCAGGTGGTGTCTGGAACACAGGGTCATAAGGAGGCCTCTGTCCCTGGCGTGTGAACAACCCTCTTCTCCCGTGTCCTCACATGGTCGTCCGGCCACGCCCGTGTGTGCTCTGACCTGTTCTCTGTGTGAGATCACGGTGACCTGCTGACCTCGCTTTACCCTAATCACCTCTGTCAAGGCCCGGTCTCCAAACAAGGTCACACCCTGAGGTGCCGGGACTCAGGGCTTTGACAGAGGAATTTGGGGGACAGAGTTCAGCCCGCAGCTCCCCCAGAAACCTGACTCACTCCCTGGGGTGGGTGTTTCAGCGTGAGTTCACACTCTCCCCTCGGCCAGCAGTCCTGATGCCACGCGGGGTTCCCTCCGCTGCAGCAGCCGGGGCTGAGAGGGCAAGGACCACGCGTTCAAAGCCTGCGGTGAGCCCGGGCTCGCGAGCCCCGTTTAAGTCGGTGCACGTGTAAGTCCCCGCTTCGAAGCCGCGTGATTTGGGGAACATCTATTAACCTTCCCTAACAGAGGGGCTGTATTTTATCAGTGTTTCAGAAAATGAGACTCATGGTCGTGATTTAGCAGGACTGACTGCAGTGACCAGTTAGGGACGAGCACGGTGCCTGAGAGATGTCACTGTCCCCTCAGCTTCCGCCGTCCTCACTGCTCCCCAAGCCTGTCCCCCCAAGCCTGCCGTCGCACACTTGAGCTTGTCTGGGAAAGGAGGAGAATGGGGAGGCTGGCTTCCCTGGTGCAGGCCCCTGACACGGATGGGCCTC
Organism: Pteronura brasiliensis; assembly: GCA_004024605.1. Lineage (NCBI taxonomy): Eukaryota > Metazoa > Chordata > Mammalia > Carnivora > Mustelidae > Pteronura > Pteronura brasiliensis. Next base: position 18,258 of record PJEN01001599.1, on the reverse strand, counting down.
AGGGCCTCCCACCCACCGACAGGGCCCACCGGCCCCGGGCACCTCGGGCGGCGGTCAGTACACCAGTGGCCAGAGAAGCTGGCACCTGTGTACCCAGCAGCCTCAGGCCCACAGGGGCGGTCGGTGCCTTAAATGGGGACTGAATCCGGACTTGACCTCCCACAAGTGGAGAAATGGGGATTGGAAGGGGCACCCAGGCCCCGTGATGGGGTTCTGTGCCATGACCTGCCCTCAGACACTGTCCTGACAGGCTGCTGGCCGGAAGCCAGGATGACCTATCGTTTTCCTCTGTGGTTGAGGCTGTTTCTGAGCCCGTGAAGTGCTGGTTTGCAGAGGGGCTCTGTGAAGTCGGCGGGAATGAGCGTTTCTCACCAAACATGTCCCCACACGATGCCTGGGCGGCCACTGTGCAGCCCTGGGGACTCGGGGCCCGGCCCTGGGCTGACCTGCCAAAGAACCACAGAGGATGGAAACCTCGATTTGATGTGGAAACTTGGGGCAAATTATTTCAACACTAAAGCACTTCAAGATGTATGAAAACAGAGTCTGAGAGCAGGTCACAGCCATCCACACCAATCCTAAAGAAAGAGATAAGGCTTCGGAGAACAGCTACCTGCAGGCAGGCCCCCAGGGCGGCCGCCGGGGCAAGGAGGCAGCAGGAGGGAAGGGGCTGGGCAGTCTCCACAGGAAGAGCTCCAGCAGCCAGGGCCCTGCGTCTGTCAGAGGGCAGGCGTCCGGCTGCTGGCGCGTCTGCTGGGGCAACTTGAGGTCCTCCCGCTGGGGCTCGCGGGCTCTGGGCACCACGGCCAGACTGGGGCTGAGCAAGCTCCCCGGGCAGGAGACTTTCAGTGTCAAAAGTGGGTATTTTCACAGGCACGCACACGCGTGCACACATCTGTACGCATGCACATACACACGTGCGTGTACATGGACACGCGCCAACGACTTTCCTTGCACGCGTGCACGAGTGTGGTGGTTGCACACACGGAGGTGCAGCCGGTGTGAACACAGACGATAGCATCCCCTGTTCTGCTTCCCGGCGTGCGTACGGTTTCTGCTCCTCCTCAGGTGGGGACGTGAGCAGGTCTCTCCTGGGCCCTGGGACGGCATCAGGAATGGACGGAAGGCACGTGGGCCTCGCTGTCTGCCTGGGCCGGGCCCCAGAGCCCGTCTGTGTGGGCACGCGCTCCGTTACAACTGAGCCTCGAAACCCCAGGGAACCCCTGTGTCCTCACAGAATGGCCGATCTGGGCAGAGCACACCAGGTGCACCAGGCCCTCCCACCCTCTTGAACAAAGCCAGGCCCCCCCAGATCCTCTGTGTACCGTCGCCCGGAGTGGGACAGCCCTGGGTGTCTCACTTGGCTCTGTCTTTCCCTGTTGAGTTCTTCTGCCCTGCTCTGCAAAATGTGGCCCTTTCCCTGAAGTCACACTGTGGAGCTGACCCAGGGCTGTGTCTTGCCGGCGTGCTTGCCAAGTCCTGCTCCCGTGCACCCGAAGACTGAGCAAGGCCAGGAGACTGCCCACTGGCACCGGACGACTTGTAGTGCACCGACATGCCAAGGATCACACGCCTGCTACGTGTCCTGTGCGTCTGATTCCTCCTCATCGTCCATTTAAATTCTTCGTGTGTTTTAAAACCTTATTTCTACCTTTCCCATTTTCCTGAATTTCACTCTGGCCTAATTTATAAGAAAAATGTGCTTTGAACTAAGCTTTTGCAGGGTAAGCTACCTTTCATTCCTGACGAGCTCAGACCCGTTTCCTTTTCTTGCAACCTTGAGTTCCTGTTATTTTTTTTCCTTTTCTTCTTAAAGAAACAACAAGGTCTACAAAAGACCTTCCAGAGGCATATTATGGAAATCACTGTAGGGGAGGGAATTCATCATTTTATCACTAGAGAAAGAAAGATGTTTTTTTCTTATTGGAATTTGCAATTTTCTGGTTTTAGTGGAAACCGTATCTGAGAGCATTGGTTCAGCTGTGGGCTGTTCCCTGTGGCATTTGTGGCTGTTTCCAAGAGCTGGAGCAAGGGGTCTAGGTGGCTGGCACTTCAAACCCGCTCCTCGCTGGGACACTTTGGCCTGAAGGAGCCCCTGGTCTCTGTGAGTCCAGGATGGTGGACACCAACGTGACCTCGGGGAGCGTGACTCACAGTAACATCTCTCAGGGGGATCGGCCAGGCCTCACCTTTGGGGAGAATAATGAGTCCTCACCTCTGAGCAGGCGCAGACCTGGGTGTTGGGGTTGAGACTGTGGGCAGGGGTAAGAGAAGTGTGACGTCAGACCTGTCTGCAGAGCACACCACCGTAAGGAGTCAGAAAGTCTTCACGTTCTGACCGACTGGCGGGCTGTTGGTCTCTACCGCTGTCCTCGGCCCCTGATGGGGTAAGAGGAGCATGAGGGCAGGTGTGAGTGTCTGCGTGTGCGTGCGTGCGTGTGTGTGCACGTGTGTGTACGTGTGTGTGTGAGCACACGCACACAGGCACGTGGGCCCCTGAGCACTCACCCACTGCAGCATGGCCGCATCGAGGGCTCCTTAGCTAGGAACTCGGGATTCTCTCCAGGAGCCACGTCCAGCTTTGTGAAATGGTTTTGTGAATTGGGGTGTTCGGTGTTCTTGGGCACACTGCCAAGCTGTAAGGTGGAAGCACCATCCATCCGGGCCAATGTCCGCACGGAGAAGGCTCATGCCTGTATCCTAGCAGATCCCAGTCTGAGCCGTCTCCCCGTCTCCGTCAGTGCGATCTTACGTCAGGACGCCCTTGCTACTCACTCGTGCCCGCGCTTATACCAGCCATTTCGGCAGTTTCTCTCAAAGGGCCTTAGGAAATGTTATTTTGCTGTCTAAGGAAAATGTGAGTTGGCAAGAAAGAAATTACACCAAAAGGAAAAGTTGACATGTTCTTCTGTCCCGAGAAACCTGGCCAGAATCCCAGTTCTTCACACAACACCTCCTGGTTTCAGGACAGAGAGCAAGGCTACAGCAAGTGAAACAACCCGGCGCTCGGGTAACCGCAGACGCGCAGACCGAGGGGACCCAGCAGGGAGCCGGGAAAGAATGCACGCGTGGACGGTCAGCTCCTCTTCTCTAAGGGAGCCGGGAAGGTTCGGTGGGGAAGGGGGGTTTCCTCAGTTAACGGTGGGAAACTGGACAGCCCCGTGCAGAGGAACGAAGCTGGACTTTGTCTTACATCCTGCATGAAAACCAACCCGAAGTCGGTCAGAATCTAGAAATAAGACCTGAAACTAAAACTCCTAGAAGCAAACATGGGGAAGAGCTTTGCGACACCTGTCTGGTGAGGGTTGCTGGGATGTGACACCCGACAGCCCGAGCTAGACGACACAGTGGGCGAGCAGTGACCTGCAGCCACGCAGGCGCTCTGCGGAGCGAAGGACAGCCTGCGGGGCAGGAGAAGGTCCTTGCAAACCACGCATCTGGTGAGGGATTAATGTCCAAAACACAACTCGGAAGAAAAAAGAAGAGGGAGAGAGGAACCTGATTGAAAATTGTCCGAGGACTTGGATGGATGCCACCTTCAGAGATATACCCCAGTGGCCAGCGGGTAACTGGCAAGATGCTCATCATCGCTGGTTATCTGGAAACGCAAATCAAACCTCGCGCCTGTCCGGGCGGCTAGTCCCGAACAGACAAGAGAAGACAGGGGCAGGCGACGACACAGAGAAAGGGAATCCTGGCGGCTGTTGGCGGGAGCTCACACCGGCACAAAACCTGGCCATTTCTCAGACAAGAGACAGAACCACTGGGATGGAATCCCAGCCTCGGGTGTGTATCCGGAGAACTGAAGTCGGCATCTTGAAGAGCCGTCTGCTGTCCACGTGCACTGCGGCATGGCTCACGGAGCCCGCTGGAGATGACCTCGGTGTCCAGCTGCGGACGAATGGAGAACGAGGATGTGGTCTGTACACATGGCAGAACACCGTTAGGCCCCGAGGAGGGATGACATCCCACCACGTGGACAGCAAGGGCGAAGCTCGGGGACCTGGATGCCGCGTGCTACCCCTCATGTGAGAGGGATCCGGAGTCGTCGGGCTCACAGAAGCAGAGGGGATGGGGGTGGCCAGGGCCCACGGGGGATGGCTGGGGAGTCCTGATCCGTGGGCCCAAGACGAGTGAGCTCTAGACACCTGCCATACCACACCGAGCTAGAGGAACCGGCACGTACACGCACCGCAAGAGGCTAGGGCTCCTGGGTTGCACCTTTCGCCGCACAGAAGAGCCCGGGGCACAGAAGCGGTCAGAGGAGACCACGCCGCGGCTCTGTGATGGGGGCACAAGCCCTGGGGGCCGCAAGGGGGTGTGCCCCTGCCGGCACCGGGCACGGCCCAGCAAAGCCGTGCTGTGCTTCTTGCTGCCAAAGTCAGAAGAGAGTAAATCTGCATCATTTTTAGCTACAAAAAAATCACGCAAGTTCTGATAAGGCCACACTGTTCTGGAGGGTCGGCCTGAAGCCTGAGGACCTAGTGCTCCCCTGTGTTTTCTCCCCCGCTGGGCCAGGGGTCTCCTTTCCACTCCAGATGACGCCGGACCGGCTCGTCCTCAGGTGGGCTCCCAGGGATTGCCTCCAACATCGTTTGTATCCGCCCACCAAACGCTCCCGAGACTAAATCCTGGTTGGCATACCTTGAAGACGGCCCAAGATAATGTTTGTTTTCAAGTAGCCCAGAAAACATTTGTTTTTTCCTCCACCCTGTCACCCAGAGCTCCCAGCCCAGTGGGGCACTGGGGTCAGCTCAGAAGGGCCACGGACTGGCGTTCAGGGAACTCCCACAGACTCTGGGCTCAGGGGAGGGACTTGAGGCCGGAGATGAGCGTCCAGGTGGTCTCAAGAGCCTGAGGGACAGACCGGACCCCAGGCCAGCAGGGTGCCCGTGCGTATCGGCCACCACAGGCTGTCTTCTGCAGGGGCGAGGAGTCGAAGCCGAAGGCCGGTCACATGGTGGAGGATGAGAGGGCGACGGAGGTTTGGGGATCTCTGGGCGGGACTTCCTGGGCCAGGGCACCGTCTCTGGCACATGGCGGTGGGCCTGGAGGGAGGTTGTATGCAGAGACAGGAGCGGGACCTGCAGGGACGCCCCTAGCCAGACGTGTGGGGTGGGAGCCCCCGTCAGAGTCAGAGGAGCCCGCAGCACTGTCTGCCTTGGAGGCCCGGGTCGGCAGACCCAGCCCGGTTCCCCCCATGTGGCGTTCCAGAGGGAAGAGCTGGTGTGTTTGCCACCGGAAACCACCCTCTGAGACATGGGACGGGGCACACGGCAGGGCCCCCAGGGAGACCGCATGAACCTGCAGGACTGGAGGTCACAGGCTCCCTGGACCCCAGCAACTGGGAGTGGAAGGGCGTGGGTGGCGCCCCCAGCCGCCTGCACAGTGTGGCCGGCCGTCTGCTCCGTGGCCGCACGCTCAGGAGAAGACCTGAGACCAGGACGGCGCGGAGGGGAGACGCGTCCCGTGGACGAGCCGATGCAGCCGGAGCAGAGGCGATGGCGGGAGCGTGGGGGGTGGGTGACGGCCCAGCGCTCGGCCCCTGACGGCCTGCCGCTCGCCGTGTCATCTGCAGGGACGTCAAGTTGAGAAGAGCCTGTCATAGTTTGTCTCCCGACCCTTTCGTATCAGCGAGGAGGACGGAGGTGATTAATAAAGTGAACGTGAAGTTCTAATTACAGGGTGGGTGTGCGCGCCCATCTGCCCGTCTGCCTGTCCTCTGCCCGTCTGCCCGTCCGCCCGTCTGCCGTCCGCCAGTCTGCCCATCCGCCCGGCGTCAGCAAGAGAGGAGCGGGTTTCGCGAGGGGCAGGGAGAGGCCGGCATTCTCCAGCTGACGTAACGTGCTCGGGGGCAGACACCGCAGAACATGGCACAGGACGGGGGACAGGCAAGCTGGCTTGGCGGCCAGACATTCAGTACTGGGGGCAAGGGTCAGGAAGGGCAGTGCCGGCGGCTCCCGGGAGAGACAGGCCGTGGGTTTGTCCCCGAGGTGGTTTGCGTTCTGAAGACAGGGAGATTGTTCTTAAAAACAAGGCGGGAGGACAGCGCCAGGGTCATGGGACAGGTGGGCACACAGCTTCCCGGGCGTGGGCAGAGAGGTGGCCCTGAAGGCTGGGGGTCCCCGGAACGGTAGTCTGGGAAGGAGACCGGCCGGATGCCAGTGACGGTGGAGACAAAGAAGAAGCAAAGAAAGAAGCGGAGACACGCGGTGCAGCCTGCGACGTGGAGGCCGGCCGGCGCGCCAGGGGCAGCCCTGGCTGTGCTCCTGGAGCTGGAGGGTTGGTGGGCAGTGGGGGGTGGTTGCTGGATGGAAACCACCCGCCGCCCACTCCCCCAGCCGAGGGTCCAGGCGTGGCTGCGGGCAGCTCGCCTGTTCCTGGTAGGGCGCCCGAGAGCCCATCATGGGGCACCCCCTTCCCACGCACAGATGGGCCCCTCTGGCAGGCCCTCAGTGGGGACGGGCCGGGAGGCAGACAGGCGTTGGAGGAGGTGAGGAAGGGAACCAGCCCCTCGATGCCCCTCGTGAACCAGCTCCGTGCACCGCTCTCCTGACAAGTCTCTGCTCCATCTTCCAAGGACCCTCCCCTGTGATGCTAACTAGGGCCGGTGCTGCATCCCCGGAGGGCACGGCTCTGTGTCCCACTCCTCCAGTGAGTCAGGAAGTCAGAAACCCATCCTGCTGCACCTGACCTCGGACTGAGGCCCAAATTAGAACAGAAAGCAGGAAAAGTCTGCGGTCAGAGCGAGAAGAGGAGCAGAGACACCTGCTGTTACAGGCATGGACATGACCCTCGCCCAGGGGAAAGGCACGACTCAGCTCCAGTCCTCGCCCCAGGAACACAGGTCCCAGAAGCCAGAGCGCCGTGAGCAGGCACGGAGCCTGCGGCAGGCAGGCGGGACACCGCACCTGCCGACAAGCCCGGGGCTTCCGTCCGGCAGGCGCGGGGTTCTCGGGACTGAGATGACCCACTGATGACATACCGGACCTGTTCCCCCAGCTGCACCCCGTCATCTGAAGGCCCTGCACGGGGGTGACACCCACACTGGTCCTGCTTGGCTACCGCGCCGGCCCCGAGACCGAGGTGCTTCTGCTTCATGACTGCGTCTGCAGGGAGATGTGCTCTGGGGCTGACTTTGGGTTCTGCACATTTGCTAACTTGGTGTCACGCGTTTAATTTCATAGCAAAGATTTCCCTGATCCTGCATATCACACAGAAACCGGAGAATGGGACATTCTTTGTGGGCTTTTTCTTGTTTTGTTGTTACGAATCCTCAATGGTCCAGCCACGGGCAGGGCTGAAGGTAGGGTGTGGTGCTGCTTACAGCCCGAGCCCGCCGGCCAGGCAGCAGCCCCGTACGGGCCCCTCGCAGGCTGCGTCCTGTCGCTGACCTGTGTTATTTACCGGGACCGTAGTCAGAACGTACCCCGATCACTTCCTGCTCTGCAGGATCGCTTCAGTCTCGTTGCTTCCCCGCTGCACACGGGGTTCGCTGGTTTTGGGGTGTGACCCGTGATCAGCCCTTCTGCAGGCAGCTTGTGCCGTCACAGCAGGGGCCCTTCATCCCCATCCCGTGTCCCCTCCTCTCACCCCCGCCCCTTGGGCGACCCCCTGCGTATCTTCTAGAGTTCAGAGTCTGGTTTTGCCTCTTTTGTTTCCCCCTTTTTTATTCATTTGTCTTGTCTTAAAGTCCACATATGAGGGAGAGCACGTGGTGTCTGTTTTTCTCTGGCTTATTTCGTTTCGCACATTACTCTCTAGATCCATCCAGGTGCCAATGGCAAGATCTCGCTCCTGATGGCTGCGTAGTATTCCACTATATGCGTGCACGCGTGTGTGTGTGTGTCCCACATCTTCTTTCTCCACTCATCTGTTGATGGACACTGGAGCTGCTTCCATGCCGTGGCTACTGTTGATAATGCTGCTTTAGACATAGGAGAGCATGTATTTTTTTGAATTAGTATTTTCATTTTCTTTGGGTAAATACCCAGTAGTGCGAATGCTGGGTCATAGGGCAGCTCTATTTTCAACTTTTTGAGGAACGTCCGTGCTGTTCTCCAGAGTGGCTGCACCAGCTCGCATTCCCACCAGCAGTGCAGGAGGTTCCCCTTTCTCCACATCCTCGCCAGCATCTGTCATGTCGTGTGTTGATTTTAGCCATTCTGACCGGTGTGAGGTGGGATCTCATTGAGCTTTTGATTTGTATTTCCCTGATGCCGAGTATGTCGAGCTCCTTTCCACGTGTCGTTTACCATCTGGGCGTCTTCTCTGGAGAAATGTGTGTTCACGTGTATAGCTTTTGAGAGCAAGAGTATCTCTGACTCTTCTGCGCCTTCCCAGGGCCCAGGGCGGTGACTTCCCCTCTGGGTGTGTGATGAACCACACAGCTGACTCCCCGTGGGACCCCGTGCTCCCTGGTGGGGGAGCAGGGCCCTGTGTCACGGGCGCACGTGCGTCCCGGCTGTCGTCCTACGAGTGATGGTCCCGTGGGTGTGGCGTGCGAGCCATCAGCGAAGACGGGAGCAGCTCAGAGAGCACGTTGATAGCAAAGTCCACGGGGAAGAGGAGAGCCACGCACTTGCATACAGAAGATAGCCTAGTGACCCGGGGTCCGTCCCAAATCCGACAGGGATGTTGATGTCATTTAGATGGAAAATTGATGGTATTTGCCAGTCCCCTTGGGTTTTGCCGAAAGCTTTATCCCCAGGCCTGGAATGTCTGCATTTATCTGCTTTTTCACTGGGTCGTGCACTTTTCTGACGCTGGGCCAGGTAGGGGCACATGGTGGTGTGGCTCCTCCTGGGTCTGTCCCCCCCCCCGGCAGTCTGCCCTCGGCCCTGTCCCCAGGTTGACCACCCATGGCAGCCCCTCCAGGGTGTAGCTGCTCTGCTCCCTTCAAAGCCACCGTGCTTCCGGGGACTCCTCTACGCAACGCCGGAGGTTTCCAGAAGGCAAAGAGGCAAGAGACTTTCACCAAGAGGCTGGCCTCCACCCGCGGCCCTGCCTCTTGGCTTTATGAAATCATCAGGGACCCCACTGAGAGCCACAGGCCCTTTGCCCTTTGCCCTTTGCCCTGGGCAGGTGAGTCACCCAGAGCCTGTCTCCAGGAGGCCCTGGAGGAGATCCGGGACCAGGAGGACAGGGACGGCTGCTTCCACCTAAGGAAAAACTCTGATCGGTCTCCAGCAGCTTGTGCCTCCAGAAGCAGAGCCCTGGGGCTTTGGGCAGCAGACACTGGGTTCAGAATTGAATGATTCTGAGCCTTAATTTGGGAGAAGAGAAGCCATAGAGCCCTTGCGTAAACGAAGGCTATAGTCTCTCATAGGAAAATGGACGAGCAGGATTCGGCATGCAGTATCAGACGTTGCAGAAACCCCTCCCTACGTTGTTTGGGTGTCTGTGACAGCCTCCCACTCCCTGGATGAGGTCCTTCTATCCCAGAGCGTGACGTGGATTCAGTTTTGTCCCTGATTCCTACTCACCGCACAGTGAGACGGCCACTCTGGTTTGCCCGCTGGCTTCTAGGTGGTGGAGACACAGAGGCAGGCTCGGGGGCCCCGAGCAGAGCCCTGCACCATGTGGCACAGGCAGCCAGCCTCCGGACAGCAGCTGGGGTGGACGTGAGCAGAGGCAGACTAGCGTCCTGGTGTAGAGCCTGCAGGAAAGGAAACACCACAGGGCAGCCGAGCTGGCACCTCTTCCAACCACGCGGGAGGCCAGCAGTGAGAAGGGAGGAGCACAGGGCAGTCCCGTGGGGCCTCGGGCGCTCCATCGACGGCACTGGTCCTGGGATCCAGACGGGAGCCCTTTCCCTTTTCCTCTTTCTCTGCAGCCTGGAGTGCCCTCATGTGCCCCTCTCACCTAGCAGACAGCCCTTGAAATCTCTGTGTCGGGCATTGTAGGAGAGGGGCACATGTAAGTCCCACTCTGGCTCATCAGTCTTGGGAGACTGGGAAGGTGGCGGGACAGGAAGGTCGGCCTCCCTGCCCCGGGCACCAGCCTGGATGAGGCTCGTGTGTGCATTTGCTCCTCCCTACAAGGTGTGAGGGACACAGGTTCCCATGGATGGGCGAGCTAGGTGCTGCGTCCATGGGCCAGGGCTGGAGAGGCCACAGCCTCCTTCCCATCTCACCTCCTTGCCTGACCTAGGAGCTCCTGTGGAAGGACCCCAATAGCATTTCCCCTGAAAGACCCGCAGTGGAAATCCAGATCCTATAAGGGAGGTGTTGCTTTATCGTTCCTAGTACCTTAAAAATCATGTGGAACCAGGTTCCCGGAATAAATGTGAGTCACCTTCCGTGACTGGCCAGAGGAACTCGTTCACGGGAGCCTGGAGTGGGGCCAAGGGCAGCGACAGGAGCTCCGAGAGAGGTGGAGAGTTCAGAGCAGCAGCTATCCCTGGGCTGCGGTGAGACCCACCTGGAGAGGGTAGGGACGGGCCAGCCTGGCCCCGGAGGTGGCAGCCTCACTGCTCTGGCCTGGGTGCTAGGCTGGCTGCATGAGCCCAGACGCAGGCCTCGGGCCCCACAGCTCGGTCCGGACAGACATGCCAGCGTGGACAGACACACTGGTGTGGACAGACACGCCGGCATGGACAGACACATTAGCTGGGACCTCTTCTGCAGGAAGATGCAGTGGTGGGGGAGGGGGGAGTGTTTGCGACAGTATTTCAGGGAGGTTTCCCCCGGAAAAGGTCACAGAGAAAGAAAGGTAACGTGACCCTTGCTGGGAAGGCAGACTCAGGTGCCACAACCGAGTCCCTGCATTTCCAGGTGGAGTGTCTGCAGGCTTCTCGGGCTGCTTCAGAGTAGATGACACGGTAAAGGACAGAAAACACGTCGAGCATCGGTTTCTCCCTTTTATGCTTTTACTGTGTGTTCCTATAAGTCACAAAGACATGAGGCCCGACCTGCACAGAGCAGAGAGACAGCTGGGGCCCTGGCCCTGGCCCGCGATGGCCGCCTTTTGTGCAGAGAGGGAGAGCCTGGTTTCACACGTCGCTGAAGAAGTGACGCCTCAGAGAACGGGACAGGGCCCAGCGGGCTTCTCGGGCGGAGAGACCCCACGGCCACATGGCTGTACTTTGTCCTCAGGGCCACCCAGGAGGCTGGTGCTGGGCAGGGCGGCCTGGACCCCATGTAGGAGCAGTTGGGGCAGGAGTGGGCAGAGGAGGAGAGGACTCACGGGTAGGGAGGGCTGAGCTCCTGTGATTAGGAACGTTCTAGACCCCACCATACTCTCCCCTGTCCCCCAACAGTGCCACAGGCTTGTGGCCCCATGGCCCTGCCTGCGTCCTGTGTGTTGGGAGGGCCCTGAGGCTCCAACGCGGGGGCTCTGCTCCTGACACCCCCAAAGGGAAGAGGGGCAGAGCCTTCATCAGTGGTGCGATTGTCCTCCAGTGGGTGTTGCCAACCCCATTTTCAGAGGGAAACCGAGGCCCAGAGAGATTGGGGGAGTTGCAGCAGCTGGAGCAGCCCAGAGTGATGGCACGAGGGCTCGAGCCAACATGGTCCACCTCCCACATCTGGCCCCCACCTGGCCTGTGGTCCTCAGGGGGCCTGGGGGACTGAGTTGTCCGCAGAACACTGGCCTCCAGAGCTCAGTGCAGGGCACAAATGAGAAGTTACCGTGCCTCATTTGTACGTCATTTGGCTCTGGAATAAATGTCAGGTCATTCCCCAATACGGGGAGGCCACTACCCACAGGGCTGGTGCTTTCTCAGAAGCTGCGCCACTGGCAGGTTCAGGCTCCGTGTGCATACACGTGTCACCAAATGGGACCAGGCGCCATTGTCTTGGTGTGGGAAGAAGAGCGCTGTCCCACACGGGCCAGCACCAGGACACAGACCCACAATGGTGGTGTCTCTGTGGGGCTCAGGGCTTCACTGAGGATCCTAAAGAGCCCACAGAAGCCGTCCTTCCGCCTCCAAAAGAGACTGGAGTCTGTTGCCCGATCTGCTGGGAGGGGTGCTCCCAAGAGAGTGTGGCTGGGCTGACTTTCAGACCCTATCCGGCCCCAAATGTCTGTGACTCTGTGATTCCCACACATTTGAACGATCTCAAGAGTGAATCCCACCTCCAGAAACACAGGTGTTTGCTGTGTTGCCTGCTGAGCCCCCCCAAAATAACGGCACCACCATCATCCTTGACATAAAGTCAGTGTCCACAATCTCACCTAAAGTACCGACTGAACTTTCTAGAAAACCTGGAAGTTGTTATTCACTGGCGACATTCACTTCCAGTGAAAACAGTGTGTTTACTGTTTCCAAATCCCAAAAACTCGCCGCTTGTTGCTGACCCAGCGCCCCACCCCACAGAGAGCCGGTCACACACAGCACCGCACCCCAGCCAGCACACCACAGAAAGGGTCCACTGACTTGGGGGGAAATCCTACAAGATATATAGAATATTTATGTCATCACTGTTGATTAATCCTAAACTGAGGTTCCTAGCCTCAGCTTTGGGAAAGAGATGGGTTTTGAAAGTGCATCCATGGCTGTGTGAGTGCAGCCGGGAAACTGACCTGCCCCGTGGGAGCTTGGGGTTAGAACTGAGCGTTCATTGATTTCTTGTGTAAATCACCAGCCCTGCTTGAAAATGGAAAGTCCATGCATAAGAAGTGCCAAGCATGTGCTATCTCTGCAAAGCACTAGTTCCTTCGTCCCCAGGACCCTGTGGCTCTCCTTGGTGGGAAGTCGTACCCTCTGTACTGGTGGAGAGCACCCTGCCATGGGGGCCATGGGGCCACGGGGGACACTGCACCCCCACACTGTGGGACAGAGAGGTCTCACTGCAGCGTGGCTGCCAGGACAGCGTGCTTATCCACCCATTGAAACACCACTTGGCAGGAACTTAGGGTCCCCAAGGTCCTGCCCGAGCTAGCAGTGAGGGTGGGGCTGGACCCCCAGAGAGGGTGGTCTGCTCCTGGTCCAGAGACAGCAGCATTCTGGCCCCTCACCCCTGTGCATCTCCACCTATATACAGTCCAGAGGAAGGGGGACATCACTGATCCCTAGGTAGGTAAAGGTCACGGGGGGCCACACCCTAGATCTCGTCCCATGCAGGGTACTTCTGAGTCCCTTCCTCAGCTGGTGGCCCTGGGGGGGGGGTCTCAGTGCCATGCTCCAGGCCCTCCAGAAAACAGGTGAGGAGCCTTCTCCAAGAGCCACTCCATTGCAGGGTTGGGGGGAGGGAGGAAGAGGCCTCAAGGCCAGAGGGAGGGACCTCTGGTGGAGGGACACTTGGATGCCAGGCCTCCTTTAAAAAAGCAGATCCCAGAGAAGGATGCCCAGCCATAGAAAATGCCTGGAATAGTCATTGTGTCTTCTGCATGACAAAAGCAAGAATTGTTCAAGTTCTGAGCAAGGTTATACCTAAAACTCTTTGTGTTACCAAATTAATATAAAGACCAAGAGGAAGCTCTTGGTTAAAAGGACAATTCTAGCAAAATAAATAAAGCCTGAGTGGCTGACTTTGTTTTGCCCATGTGAGCTGGGGGTAGGTGTTCGGAGAGTAGTCCTGAGCTGTGGGAACCCTGGGTCCCCACGGAGACCGGCTTCAGTGGGCAAAGCCAGGCATGCCTCATAGAGCAGCACAAGGCAAGCTCATGCACCTGGTGCCACAGCCAGGCACTGTCCCCCAACAGATGTCCTCCCCATCCCTCAGGACCCACATCCACACCACTCCCCGGGGGTCAGTATCTCCCTTCCCCAGACTAGGCAAGCAAGTGTGCTTTTCGCTCAAAACCTCTAGAAAAGCACAAACAGGAAGAGAAAACAGCATAGCACTCAGCACGGCCACACTCGGACAAGTCTCAGTCCTGAGGGTCCCCTCTACTGACGCCACCCCAGTCCCACACCCGCCCTGGGAGTCTGGGCTCCCCACACCAATTCCAAGCGTAAAAGGCTCACACATGCGTGGGATTGGAATGTTATTTCTTGTTGGATGTTGTTTTGGTTTCAAACGGAAATTCGCAGTGGGCTGTTCCATGATTTGCTTCAGACAGTTCATAAGAAGCAATAGAATAGGGGCGTCTCCTCTGATCAAAACCTTGGACAGCTCTCCCTGAATGGGGGGGTGTCTGTCCCTCCGATCAGAACCTTGGACAGCTCTCCCTGACTCCGTGCAGCGTCTCTGATCAGAACCTTGGACAGCTCTCCCTGACTCCGTGCAGCGTCTCTGATCAGAACCCTGGACAGCTCTCCCTGCTGTCGACACCAGACCTTTGCGTGTTCTCACGGGGTGCGGGTGGGGGTGGGGGGGCTCGCTGGCTGATCTGTCTGCGGTTGCAGGCTGGCTGCTGCTATCCCTGGGCAGGCGTGTGCGCTTCTACCGTAATCTTCGTGAACTAGATGAAAAGGAGTGGAGCTTTCGCTCAGACTGTGCATTCTTATTGCCAGATCACCCTCCAGCAGTACCGATTTATACACGTGATAGTGGTATGTGAAAAAAAGAGGTCATTGGGCTTCTTTACTTTGCCAAGGTGACAGGCAAAATATTGCTTCATTTTTATTTTTTAATTATTGCAAAGTTACACATCTCTTTATATACTCGCTTCTGTCCTCCTGTCTTCTCCTCTGACCTACCTAATCATAGTCTGTGCTCATTTTTCTCTTATTTTCTCCCCAATGATGTGTAGGAGTCATTCGTACGTCAGATATATTAATGTTTCAAGACTCCCGGATTTTTAAAAAATGGCTCAGGTGTTGTGATAATCTAGTCCCAAGATAAGCAAGTGTTTTGTATTTTCTTCTAATCATTTCATAGCTCACTATTTTTTGCATTTAGATTTTGATATGCTTGTCTTATGTGATCTGTGCTAGGGTTCACATTATTTTCACTTTCCCAGCTTTATTTATCAGGTAGTTCACTCTTTACGCATCGGTGCAAAATGCCACCTTTGTCACTAAAGCCCTTTGTGTGCTCAGGCCTGTTCCTAGACCATCTGTTCTACTCCACGGATCCGCGTGTGTATTCTCACATCCCGATGATGCCAGCTTCATACCTCACCATATATTTTAGTATCTGCAGCGGATCCCTCCTTCTGTTTTCCTCCAGTTTCTTGGCCAATCCTAAATGCTCATTCTTCCAGGACCTGGACCCAAATGATCTTCAGAAATAAATTATCAGGTCACACATTCACTCTCTAGGATTCTTGCTAGAAATGTATTTTAGGGGCGCCTGAGAGGGCTCAGTTGTCAAGCATTTGCCTTCAGCTCAGATCATGATCCTGGGGTCCTGGGATGGAGTCCTGCTTCGGGCTTTCTGCCCAGTGGGGAGTTTGCTTCTCCCTCTGCCTGCTGCTCTCCCTGCTGTATTTGCGCTCTCGCTCTCTCTCTCTCTCTCTCTCTCTGTCAAATGAATCAATAAAATACATTTTTTAAAATTTCCTGTATAATGGGCTGGCTTTTCACAACTAGAAGTCTTTTGACCCAAAAGTGTGATTCATTTTCCCATCTACAAATGACTTGTTCTGTGTTTCGGCAAAGCCTGATGCCACTTTCTGTGGACACAGTCACCTGTCCTGGGAAGGGGACTCACCATACAGCACCGGCTCCTGTAGCTGCGGGAGCGGCAAGTCTGAGGTCCGTGGAGCAGGCCGGCCGGCTGGGCAGCCCCCGGGAGAGCGGACGCTGAAGCTTGCGTCCAAAGGCTGCCTGGAGACAGAACCGCCTCTTCTTCGGGCCAGTCTTTTCTCCCTTCAGGCCTTCACTCGGTCCGACGAGGCTGACCCAGTGTGGAGGGCAGCCTGCTCTACCCTAGGTTCACTGATCTCAGGGTTAATCTCATCTCAAAAATACATTCGTGGCAACATCTCAGCTGGGGCTTACCATGTGTCTGGGTATTAGCCATGTCGGCACATAAAATGCACAGCCTTTCAGCCTCAGTCGCCTTCCTTGCTGGGGACACGGCGCTGCTGCCCAAGAATGATGCTGAGGCATCAGCGAGCTCTTGAGCAGAAGGGGTCAGTCCGGGTGGCCTTACCGCCAGGGGTGTCTGGCTCCCAGCCGCAGCGAGATGGGCCCGGGAGCCTGCCTGCTCAACAGACACCATTCTGCCTCCAGGCTCTCGGGCCCCTCTTGGGGAAGGGCTGCCACACCTGTCCCGTCTCTAACAATCCGGCCGGAAGAACAGGCCACGGGGCACAGATGGAAGGAACTCCTGGCCTTGCACCGACCTAGCACCAGGGGTTAGACAGCACGTACCCCTGGGGTTCGTGCAGGACCAGAGCATGGGGCTACGGTGTTCCCTGAAGAAAGCCATTTGCAAGATCCAGGCCCACCGTAGTTTCTCTCCAGGATGTGGTGGAGAAGCTGGGGTTGGCCTTCCTTACTCCCTGCAGTTTCCAGCTGCACAGGGGAGGATGGCCCCGGGGTGGGCAGCAGTGCACACTTACACACAGTGCAGACCTCCATCTCCTGCACCCAGGGCTCCGGATGGCACAGGCTCTGACTGCTGCTGCACCCCCCCCCCCCAGAGCTCACGGCTTGCTGTAGAGACAGGATCTGGTACAGCGTGTTCTAAACAGGGGGCCTGGAGGAGGGGTGGTCAGGGCAGGCCTTCGAGGGAGCTGTGCCTGAGCTGGCAGGTGGACACAGGGCAGCAGAGGCAGGGGGCCAGGAGCCTCCTTGGGCTGGAGGTGGAGCAGGGAACAGGAGGAGAGGAGGGGCCGTCCAAGTCCACTCAGGAATTTGGACCTTTTGCTTAAGCTCCTAAAAATGTCAGAAGGCGGAAGGTAGACATGGTATAGTCATACGTGTGCTCCGGAAATCTCCTCCCAGTGGCCGTGGGAAGATGGAAGGTGGCAGTTAGGTCATTGTGACTGGTGTGCAGCATCCAGCGAGGGTGCTGGCGGACAGAGGAGGGCACGCTGCACTTGTGCCCCATGTGGGGCCTGATGGTGGAGGGCGTGCATGGTTCTTGCCGTCCAGCGTGAGGCGGGATGGTGCGTCTCGTGGCTGTCCACTGGGACAGCCAGGGTCACTGAGCCTCAGTCCATGAAACCAGACTATACCCACCATCAGTACGGGCAGCTAACCTCCTCGAACCTTGGTTCCTGACTTATCTTATTGGCTTCTGTGTTTTGAGTTCAGTATTTCGTTCCAAACTGCGTCCTGCCGTCCATGCCCTCGCGTTCTGGAGGACAGGAAGGGCCTGAAATACAGAAAGGCCCTGGTCCAGTCTCCTTGGGCCAAGGTCAGCATCCCAGGCTCAGGGACATAGAAGTTGTGCCTCCTTATCCTCCCAGCTCCTTCCGGTGACCCCTCTACCCCCACCAGCGGAGCCGAGGGTCCTGGTGGCCACGGGCCTGCTCCTGGGAAGCCCGTCCTTCACAGCTCAGCTCCCAGAGATGTCTGGAGGACCTGGCCAGGCCAGTTCCATTCCACTATTTTTAAATAACTGACAGGAGTTCAGTCCTGGGACCTCCTGGCTTCATGGTGTCACTGAGGAGGATGACGGAGGACTGTGAACTTGCTCCCCGTCCGATGCAGGCATTACCTAGAAGTCGCCAATCTCCTAGTTTCTGCTAAGCCGCCAGGTTGCCCCCAGTACCCAGATCCACAGTTTTCACAAGCCACGCATGGGAGAAGAGCCTCATCATGTGTGTGTGTGTGTGCGTGCGTGCGTGTGCGCTCACATGTGGGGATGTGGGGGGGGGTGTTCACGAGTGTGTGTGTGTGCGTGTGCACTGGTGTACCTGTGTGTGTGCAGGGGCGTGTGTACCTGTGTGTGCCTGTACGCCAGCATGTATCCAAGTGTGCATCTGCACGGGAGTGTGCATCCACTGAGCAGCCCTCTGAGGGGGAGACTCTGCAGCGGGCACCCTCTCCATGAGCAGTTACTTGGGGACCCGCGGCAAGCACCCCCAAGCCGTTCAGATGCTGGCGAGTGAGCGTCACTGCACGGTGCCCCCAGAGCTGGAGGCATGGGTCCAGGCCAGGTGCTGAAAGTGTTACCGTAGCTTTCTTCCCGAGAGAGGCTTGGATTTGAGACCGAGACAGAGAAGAGGGGGTCCGGGTGCTGTCCTCCAGGTCCAGCCTGCTGGGAGCCCAGGGAACTCCACAACTGTGTCCCCAGCCTCCCCTAAGTCAGGGACCCTCCAGCGAATGGGGAGCTGCCACCTGCACTCTCTGAGCCCTGGAGGAGTGGAGGGGGGGTACCCCCGGGGCTGGGAGAGACAGAGCTCCTACCCCAGGCCTGAGCGTGAACCCCGACCCTCCTCTCCCCTGTGACAACTGCAGCCACAGGAGCGTGA